>JAQPPZ010016456.1:0-225000 GCA_028583015.1 Wollemia nobilis | reverse complement strand
TAGTATCACAAAATGTGATGTAATGAATGTTTGGACTAGTGGATTTGGCAATTTTGTAAAATTTTGGATCGTTTTGGGATGTTTTGGAGCATATAAAGTGTTTTCATTACTTTTGGTGGCAATAAAAAGGTAGACGTCCAAATCAATATATGTTATCACAAAACATAATGATTTGATATAATGAATACATGGATGGATTTTATGATGATTTTGTGGGGTTTTGCTATGTTTTGAGGCCCTTTGGAAACCTTTTGTAGCATTTTTAAGACAAACGTTGGCTTGCATCCATATCTACACAGATGCAAGGAGGCATCTGCCAGTCTACAGATGCAAGGAGTGATATGAGTATACCCGACAAATGCCCTATGATATTTGAGCACACTAGATCAAATATAAAAGGGCCATAGGGGTGAATTTTCATGTAATTATTACATTTGAGAGTTTGAGTAGTGTTTGAGAGGAGAGCAAAAGATTATGGGGATGACAATGGAGAGAGCGGATGCAGTGATTGGAGTGGATGCACGGGTGGTGAAGGTATGTTCTTCTAGCACTCTTGTTTGATTTTGTAATTTTTTTTAGTTATTTTTATTTTTATTTTTTGACTATGCAATAGATGAGATGCTAATGTGCATTTGCTTTTGTGTTGTGCTATAGTTTATGATTCTAGAGGCTCAACATTGATTCTCATCTATCCTACCAGGGGTGAGAAAGGCCCTATGAAAGATCAACTAGGAGTGGTTGGAGCAAGTGAGATTGGATGGATGTGCACATATTGAGGTGGTGAGGGTGGATGAGGGGTACCTCTCTGTATTAGTAGAGTGGTGGGATCTAGATAGGGGGACCTTCCAACTCCAAAAAGGGGAGATGATAGTGACACTTGAGGACATGCACTGTATCTTCTATGTACTTATGGAGGAGTTGCATGCCTAATTTGGACATGATAAGAGATATGAGATGAGTGATATTTTTGGTGATGGGTGGAGGGATGTGAATATTAGCAGTGGTGGCATCAAATACTTGGATATGTATGTATAGAGGTAATTGGAGGTATTACCAATATTTGTCATGTTCCTGCTGGCTAATATGTTGGTGCCTAATAACACTGAGTTTCCTTGGAACATGATTCAGTTGGTATTCAATATGATCAATGAACCTCAGGTGTACGATTGGGCATGTGCTTTGCTAGCTTAGATATACATGGATATGTATGAGGTGAAGAGGCAAGGACAAAAGGGATTGGGCTATAGTGTGTTGCTTTAGATTTGGGGTTGGGAGAATTTTAGTATAGCTCATTCTATGGGCTTGCCAAGTGAGTGGGATAGGGTACAATACTATGTTTTGAGATGGTAGGCATGTGAGGAGATACAATCAAGTTATCCTAGATGTAGTAACCATGAGTACAAAGATCTATGGGTAATATTGATACCTGATCAGGTGTATTGGCGACCATGGTGAGATGTTAGGTGGCCCACTGATGGGGAGCAGTTGTAATGGATTAGGTAGAATAGATGGATGATTGGTCAACATGGTAGAGAGGTGGAGCTAATATAATTATTTTGGATTTTATGATAGTTTGGGATACAAAAAGGGGTCCTTGATGCTCTATTGCTATGCATGCATTGGGCTAATGAATTGAGCTTACCTTATGTTGAGGCATGGTGAGTGGAGTATGAGGATGACAAGGAGATGTATCTCCTAGAAGTGGATGATATCAAGACCATAGTGGAGTACGATGTATGGTTTAATTCTTAGCATCCATGGGTACCAAGTTAGGTTGTGGATGGGGGTAGTGGTAATGAAGGGGAGGTAGCAATCAAGGCATAGGAGAATCCTCAACATTAGAGATATCATCCGTATAGTAGTGGAGGGAGACATTTGAGGGCCACAATAGATCAACCTCTTGAGATTGGAGGATATGGTGAGGGTGGGGGTGGTATGGAGTAGGATCTAAAAAGACCTCCTAGTCAAAGTGTGGAGTGGGTTAAACTCTAGGCTAAAAGAGATAGCCTAGTTGAGGAGTGGTATTAGATCTGGTGGATGGTGGTAGAATGGGATGTAGGGATAGAAACACAGGATGCCAAGAATGCTTGGCTACAGATTAAGCTAGAGATATGAACTACAATAGGTGGAGGTAAGGATGTGATAGCTAGGCTTCAAGAAAAGATGGTGTGGAGGGACATTCATCAGAGATAGGATGTATCACAACTTTAATCTCAGGATGAATAAATTCATGAGATTAAGGGTTGCCTTATGCAGCATGGTATTTGAATACCAGTGCGACCTTCCTCCTCCATATATGGCTCTATTAGATGTAGTGATTCTAGGCATAGTGATTATAGGCATAGTGACTCTAGGGATAGTGACTCTCACTCTAGGATTCCTTGGGATCCTAACCTATCATTATCACAAGGGTCTGCCTTTAGGTGCTAGTTGGTACCTCTTGGTGCACTTTTATATATGAGCCTTAGTGCTCCATTGTATACAACCTTTGGGCATACTTTGTACATGTGATATATATATATATATATATATATATATATATATATATATATATATATATATATATATATATTTATTCATGGATTTTATTTTATGTATTACTTTTGTATGAATGTATGTGTGAATGCATGTGTATATGATGTGATGAATGACAATGCATGTGAAATGATGCTCTAATAATCATTTGTAGTAGTTTAGAGTTTGCTTGACCATTTTTATCTCTGTTGCTTAATCAAGGACACCAACATATAATGGTGGGATATGACTATGGTATGGACATGATATTTTGAATTATAGGTGATTGATCTAGAATTATTTTATAGAGACTCAAAAATCCTAGTGATTTTGAACAAACTCATTAAGTTCTATTGAATCTCTTAGAGACCAAATGTGTGTGCAATGAATATTTATTTACCAGTGATGAGTATGATGATGACTTAAATCAATCAAGAACCAATGCGTGTGAAAGTGAATTTATTTACCTATATTTAGTAAAGTGATATGAAACCTATCATGGAGAAGATTAAAAATCTAGATTATCCTTATGTGAGATTAGAGGCCTCTTAAGGAGAGACATATCGCCATGCATGAGCAAAATCCACTACTATTTAAGTGTCTATAGCCCCAGTGGATATTAGCTAGTCTAATTTAATGATATTTAAGCTTTGGGGAATCAAACTGCATAACCATATAAATGGAAATGTAGTGCTATCCTTACTACTTGGGGATCTATGGTGTGTGATTTATAATCAGATTCTCAACCGAGGTATGATGAGAATTTTACCCTATCCTTACTACTCATTCTATTATTAGTGATGAAGACCACTATTTGTATTTTGGACTATGTGCATAGTGGCACAAGTAAAGATGACTTTTTTGTCTTTGAGGTTCAACCCAATCATGTTTCTATCCCTCTTTGGCACAAGATGTTATTAATAGGTGTTGTAAGTGTTTGGTTCAATAATGTAAGAGTCAACTCCTAAAAATAAATATTTTCCTAGTGAAAATGTGCTTTGGTCCTAGAGGAAACTTGACATGCAATTAACTTGAAACACTAGGAGTGACTTAGTGATCAAAAATTCCTAGGGGTGATGTGATGTGATTGCAATTTGGTGACATGAATTATGAAATAGAAAATGGGATGGATGTGAAATCAAAGGTATCCCTGATTAAGGTGACAAGACTTATTGGATTAACAATTATGCAAACTAAGAAAATAACCCCTAATATGGTGGATGGTGTGTGTTGAAATGACAATGAATGTGATTGTACAAAATTGGTGTATGAGATGCAATCTGTATTTTTTGTGTCTCTTTTTTTAAGCCATGTTTATATGTATATATAAGTCACATTAAACATAGAATATTCTCAAGTGGATGATGTTTAATGGTTCAAGATCTTATATTCCCTCTAGAATGGCAAACCTATATGTTCCTTGATACACTTTTGGTTTGATAATGTATGGACCTAACCAGATTAGTCATAAATTTATCATGAAGATGTGATAATGCATTGGTGTTTTATTTATTTTCTTTAAGAACAAGATCCCCTAATTGGAATTTGCATAGATGAAATTTGGCATTGTAAACATGATTTAGATGATCTTGATATACTCCTAAGTTCTCCAAGGAATTGATCCATATTTCATTAAGGAGCATGAGTTGTCAAGATGTGTTTGTCTAACGGTATCATCATTGACGAGTTCTTACAATAAAATGCATAGAGAAGAATTTTTAATCTCAAGAGGCATTATTGCATCTATACCATAGACCAATGAGAATGGTGTTACCCCGGTAGACATGTGAATGCTCATTCAATAAGCCCATAATGCAAAGGGGATTTGAGTATGCCAATATCGATGATTTTATTTGACTATTTTCTTTAGAATAATGATCAATGTATTATTGGTTACATCAACTTGTCCATTTGTCTATGGGTAGTAAGGAGTCAAGAAAATGTGTTGAATATTATGTTTTTTACAAAGTGCTCAAAAATCCTTGTTTTTGAAAGACTTACCATTTTTAGAGATTATTTTTGATGGGATACCAAAGTGACAAATGATATGTTAAAGTATAAACTCCATAATTCGAGGTCCTATCATGTTGGTTAGAGGAATTGATTCGATCCATTTGGTGAAGTACTCAGTGGTAGTGATGATGACTATGTGTTATCTCAAAGGAGGTAAGATTTTACCAATCAAGTCAAGACCTCATTGTGAAAAGGGCCAAAGACTATGAATGGGCTATAATACTTATGATGGAACATGAGTTAAATTAGCATGCTACTGACATTTTTGATACTTCTTGACATAAGTGCAATAATTACATTTCATAGTGGGCCAATAATATCCAATGTGTAAGATACACTTTGCAATGGCCATTCCACTAAAGTTACCACCACAAGTACCATCATGAGCTTATAATATGGCTCATTGTGCCTCTGTAGGCTCAAGAGAGCAAAGGAGAAATCCATCGTAACCACATCTATACAACACATCCTCCAAGAGAGTGAAACAAGCTATTTTGTATATGAAATTTCTTTTGGGAGTTCATGATCAATCTGATGGGAGCATTCCAAATATGAGAATATATTTTACTTGACTAAGACAAGGCTCATATGGTTTCACATGGATAAATAAAATATCTTTCTCATATTTAGATTTATTTCGAGCAATTTTATATTAGAGGTTATTGTGACGATTAATGGTTGTATCTCTCCTACGGAGTTATTTGGAATCAATAATCCTATAGAGGCCATCATTTCTACAAATATATTAGTCAAATAAGTTAAACTATCAATATCATACCAATCAAATTTTATGAGCAATTTCATTGCTACTTCATGATAATATTTTAAGATTAGTTCTTTGCATTGGCACAATTTGTTCACTTGATGAACGATAAGTTAGAAATCACCAAATATCTTGATATGCTTTATGCCCATAGATATAGCTACTTGAAGTCCCAAGATTAGGGCTTCATAATCTGCATTATTATTTTTGCATGAGAAATCAAGTTAGAATGATAATGGGATAGGTACCTCTTGGGGTGTATGAAAAAATATTCCCACACCTTATCCTTTTTTTCACTTGAAACCATTAAAGAATAGTGTGATATCAACATCCTCTTAAGGAATGGCATCTTCCTCCTATTTAGTGATAGTAAATACCGAATCATCTGGGAGCTCAATAATAAAGGGTTGATCAATAGGAAGTGGAACTTATGCAAGCTAATAAACTATTACTTAGATATTTAATGGATTTTTGGTTCATGAAATCAAGGTTGAATTCTATTAGAAGCATTATCCATTTTATGGTATGAGTATTATTGTAAGTTTTAGTCATCATGTAACATAGAGGATTTTTTGAGCTGTGATAAATGTGGTGTGACTAAGCATGTAATTTCAAAATTTCTTAGTGGTAAAAAATACTGCTAGGCACAATTTTTCCACATACGCGTATCTAGTTTCATATCTTACTAGTGTTTGACTAATGTCATAGAATGCATGCTCTTGATTGTTTTGTTTTTCTGTGCAATCATTGTACCTAATGCAAAGTCCATTATTGAAATATAAATATGGAAGGGGACCACCGAGAGAGGTGGATTTAATATCTAAGGAGAGGATAAGTACTACTTGATGTCATCAAAATATTTTTGACATTCCTTTGTCCATGAAAATATCACCCCTTTTTGAAGCAAGTGATTTAATGACCTACATTTGTCTAAGAGTTGTGCAATGAAGTGATGGATTGATTAGATCTTTCCTTATAAGCTATGTAGCTCTTTCAAGTATATTGTTGGAGGCATCTCTATAATGGCCTTGACCTTGTTTGGTTCCACTTCAATACCTTGCTTGGACACAATGAACCATAGGATTTTTCCTAAGGTGACACCAAAGACAAATTTCTTGGAATTCATCTGACATTATGCTTGAGAAGTTGAACAATTTTTTTTCCAAGGCATTGATGTACTCTTGTCGGGTTTTAGAATTGGTCAATAGATCATATACATAGTCTTTAATGATCTTATGCATATAATCATGGAAGATGTACTTAATAGCACATTTAAAATTAGCACCTATATTTTTAAGATCGAATGGCATTACCTTGTAATAAAAAGTCCCCCAAGATGTTCTGAATGTTTTAATTTGTGTTGGTCATCAAGATTAATTCGAATCTGGTTATATACTAAAAAATATCCACTAAATATAGTATTTCATGGCTAGTGCAAGTTTCTACAAAAGTATCGATGTTTGGTAGAGGAAAGTCATCCTTTGGATACATTTTGTTAAAATCTTGAAAGTTAGTGCAAAAGCGAATTGCCCTGTTAGAATTATGAATGAGTACCATATTTTAAATACACTCAAGATAGTCAATGGGT
This sequence comes from Wollemia nobilis, assembly GCA_028583015.1. Lineage (NCBI taxonomy): Eukaryota > Viridiplantae > Streptophyta > Pinopsida > Araucariales > Araucariaceae > Wollemia > Wollemia nobilis. The sequence continues at coordinate 218,122 of JAQPPZ010016456.1, read as the reverse complement.
TGAATGAAACCCATGTCTAACAACTTTGAATTTCCTCTTTGACCATAAGGGAAATGGTAGGATGTAACTATAGGTCAAAATGACTACACCAAGGGGATAGAAGAGATTCCTCAAAATTTTGTTAAGTATGGAAAATAGTCACGATTTTGTGATCAACCCTATTTTCGTTGGTTGAGGATCCAAAAAGTATAGAAGGCAAAAAAGAGTCATGATTTTGCGACCGATCTTGTTATCGTTGGCCGAGGACCCAAAAAGCACAGAAGGCAAAAAAGAGTCATGATTTCATGACCAATCCTATTTTCATTTGCTAAGGACCCGAAAAGCGTAGAAGGTAGAGAAGATTTGCAATTTTGCAATTAGTCCTATTTCACTGGCCAAGGACCCAAAAAGCATAGAAGGAAAAAAAGATTCATAATTTCATGACTGGTCCTATTTTTTCTGGCCAAGGACCTAAAAAGCGTAGAAGGCAAAAAAGAGTCACGATTTTATGATCAGTCTTGTTTTTGCTAGCCAAGGATCAAAATCCAAGAATGAAGAAGTGGAGTATGGTTGGGCCATGACGTATCCAAGAAGATTGATGTAAATGTGCGATAACAAGAAAATATCAACTATTCATTATTGAAGACCCCACTACTCCATACCTCTTTAATCACTAATTTATCAGAATGAGCCAACGTGCATGATGTTGTAGCAAGTTTTAGTTTTTCTATTATTAGAACATGTATATATATAGGATGAGTGACTATAAGGATCGACTCTTGGACGTTTACAAGGTAATGTATACATAATTATGAAAGCAATAAAATAATTATATTTTTAGATTTTTGCATTTTAAGTTTCACTAGCTCTAAAATTAATAATTCTAGTAGGATTACGGTTGTTTAAATATGCACTAGAGAATTGGTTATTCTTATTTTGATGGTTTAAAGAATGATTGTCTATAAAACCTTTATGCATTTCCTTTTTGTTGTCTAACCTATACCTCTTTGATGTTCTAGAAATAGCTATATTTTATATTTCTTTATGCACTTTAATCTTTCTCTTTTCCATATAATAGATAAGAAACCAACCTTCTCTAGAGATTGAACTAGGTAATATCTATTTTAAAATTGATCATTCAATGTTGGTAAAGTCTTGGGTACAAATGTAACCAAAGGTAGATTTTGCACCAACAGTTTTGAGCACGACCTATGGAACACAATCCCACTTTCTATGTAGACCAAAGTTTTGATGGTTATCTTTGTCTTGTGCATATTTTTTATAAATCACCTAGTGACTCCATTCCAAAAATAAAACCCAAGAAAAACCTTATCTATTTTCTAGTTGAATATCGAGATATATGAAAACTAGATCTAAAGCAAAATTTTTTGAAGAACCCATTGAGTACTTTGAATTACACCTTGGTAGCCTTAGAGCCAATACTATACTCGTTGCTTGATCAAATTCTTCTTCTACCATCACTATAGGATCTAAACATCCTTCTCCTATAGCTCTCCCTAGTACTGCTACTAGTGGATTGTTAAACATAGCTACTCACAATGTTGTGATATTATATGGTACTATAATGGTTGTAAATCAACCAAATATACCCTATCCTACATGGAATAATTTAGGTCCCCTGAATATGGCAACTCAACATCAATTCCTTCCAGTGAATTTAAAAGCACTACCCTAGTATGATGGCACAAGAAAAATGACTTATGAACACTGCCAAGATGTAACCACGTTAGCACCAATACACAACATAACATATGAATATGTAATGATAAGATTGTTAGTCTTCTTTCTAAAATGGAAAATGATCTATTGGTATAAAGCTCTTCTTAATCAGACCATAGCCACTTGGGTTTATCTTACCGGTAAACTGGTAGAAGAGTTCAATGAACATGTTGATCTGTTTTCTTTGCTAAATTAGTTCACCATCATTTGGAAACACCCTCAAGAGAAAATAATTGATTTCAATATCAGATTTAGTCATACTTGGTAGAGAGTACCTGATGGATTAAGGCCAATGAATGAGTAATCAATGTATTATTATCTACGATATTTTAACTTAGATATAAGCATGGCTATCAGATAGTCTTAAGTGTTTACTTTCCCAAAAAATTTCCAAGAAACTTAGAAAGTAGAGAAATATCTCATTGCTAATGAGAAGTTCCCTCTAAATATGGTCATGCCTATCTTTCAAAATCTTCCACATGTATCGAATTCTAGTTTCCCAAGATCTACTTCTACTTCCAATATAGATATTCCTAAATGGACTGGACAACCCTCCATACTGATAATACAAGTGCCCCTCACTCTTCCAATACTACCCATCATTCCTACAATTCCTATATCAAAAATTTCACAAACTCTTGATCCTCAACTTGTAACTTTACTAGACCTGCAATCAGCCATGAAAACTCTGACCAATAATATAACCTCGATGGAAAGAAGAGAAGCATAGAAGTTTTCATCCAAGGAGATTTCCACAAGTAACGAGAGACCAAGCTTCCACAAGTAGAGAAATCAAGAGAGATAAAATGTGGTTTACGCTAATGAATATGATGAACCTACCAAATCATCAATAGAATCAAACTTCTGGTATTCTACATGTAATAATCAACATGGTGAAAAATTGTGTATGATCCATCAAAACTATGTCCAAAATATAGTCATTGAAAGGGTAGAAAAGACTTTTAAAGGATAGGTAAACATGATTAGGGAGGAAAATCACAATCTCATTATGCATTTTGTGGAAGAAGCGACTATTATAACCAAATCAATAAAGAAACCCCTCTAGGTAGATCCCCAAGAGCTTAATCTCTTAAAAGTGCCTTCACTTGTGAGAAACCAAGTTGAGAGAAGAGTCCCCTATGAGAAGGTTCTTCAAATATTAGGTCAAAAATAAGTGGATATATGCAAATAAGCCCTCGTGCATAAAGAAATAGAGACACAAGAACGTGCAAGAGATGAGATATACCTCATTAACCAAGTATCAAAGGATAGATGCCACTTAGGGGTATAGAAACAAGTACGATACTTTTGTAAAATAAAAAGAGGAAAGTGTCGATCCTATCCCTTTCAAAATAGTAGTATAAATGAAAATACTTCTAAAGAAACTACGTATGATGCCTTGTAGTTTCTAGGGAAAATCGAATTATTATAGGAATCCTTGAGGTCCATAAAAAACAATAGTAAAACTTCTACTCAGTTGAGTTATGCACAAGCTATTTTAACATCGACTATAGAAAAAATAGACCTCCTCCCTTCTATTTGTCTCTTTAGATGAAATGATATGTGGTACATAACTATATGATAGACTTAGTGGTTGCAACTACCGTAATACCCAAATTTGTGTGTGTGACATCATGGGGATGGAATATACGAGAAGTAGCTTGGGTGTTTTGTAGTTAGATGGAACTCTGGTCAAAATCATGGGGGTGACAAAAGATATTCCTATAGTTTTACATAGAATACCTCAAATTATGATTTTACAAGAGGTCATTGTAGTGGATTTGGAACCTTATTTTGGTATGTGTCTATCTAGAGAATTCAAAACCAATATAGGGGATACCTATCTATGGATTACTCATACTTAGAGATCCCATTCAAGGGGAAAAGAGTGAATATATTCAATAAAAAACCATCTACCTTCCACATTGAAAAATTGAAGAGGAAGAAAAACATGCAACGACAGTGAACATAATGAATAAAGAGATGGAAGAATCAAACTTAATGTACTACATAAAGAGATGGAAGAAACCCTGAATGTACTACAATAAGAAGATTAGTTCTCCCTCCAAGACTTCAATGCTATTATTGAAAAAAACTTTGGAAGTTATTCAATCATGAAATCTAAGAAAAGTAATCCCATACCTTCATATAAATTAGATCCATCTGCCAACCGAATGTGGAAACTTTTGTTTTATGGTGCCAGGTGCAAGAATGGAATTGGAGTATTATAGTCTTAATCTCCCCAATAGGTGAGGAAAAGGTTTTCTCCAAGTATATTTGAATGGTTTATTCTTCTAAAATTATGTAATGTGTCTCCATTTTAGTATACAACCTATAGAATCTATCATTAAATTGGATCATAAATTCATTAGGTTCTTTACAAATAGAGACAAATTTATTTAGTATCATAACTGGGTCAACTAGTTTTGCAAAATGACTAAGAAATATTGCTTCTAGTTGAACCCAAGAGGTGATAGAACTTAGAGGTATATATGTACCAATAAAACACAATTTCATCCAATGTGTATGAAAACAACCTACAAGCAACATCTTCATGCATTAATTGCAAATAGATTAAAATATCCTTGTATCTTTGAATATGTTCCTCAGTCGAGGCGATTTCATGCCTAAATTGAGGTAAATATTATTCTATACATTTAGGGATTTTATGAGGTACTTTAGGAATGTGTAAATGACTATAATGACCATCTATCTAGGATGCAATTCCTGCCATTGTTGGAATAAATATTACCATCAAAGAATATAACTTTAGTATCAATTTTGTTAGTCAAAGTAATATCTTGCAAAGACATATGAAATGACTGACACTTTTCAAACAAATAAATCATCATGTTCATCAACCAAAATGTATGCATCAATTAAACCAATCAATAAAGAACATTCTCCAATTTGCAAAAGGTTAGCATCAATGCATCATCAATTAAAAGACTTTCCAATCAATGAAAGTGATCATATGTCAACAAAACCTCATTAGTCAAGACCAATACCTTCAAATAAGATTTCAAATCAATGAATAATTTAGCATTTAAATAGCAATAAAACGACCAATTTAGGCCCTCCTAGCACCAAAATATTGAGTGGTAATTTTTCCCAATTGCAAAACTACACTCACAGTTAGGATTTTGATTAGAAAACCCTCTCTTGCAAAGAAATATAATTTTCTCCAAGGTTCCTTTTACTTATAGTGTGCATGTATGCTTATGAAAATGTGTCAAATAATTGCTAGAATACCTTAGTGATTTGTAAGCAACTGTTAACAAGGGTCCTGTGTTGGTATTACTTTATTATGCTATGCTATTGATTGTTCATGAAACTTAAAAGAAAGAAAATGTGATTGGCCCTCATATGACCACGATGAAAATATGAAGTTCATTTTATCTTGAAGTATTTTAGATAGATTCAATCTTCTTTTGTTAAGCATATTTTAACAAGTTTTATTTGTTAAACTTTGCTTTGAGCATGCAATAAAAGATTAGAACCTATCTCTAAAATGTGAAAATTGAATAATGAGTGGATTCATTTTATATTACTTGATGAATGAAAAGAAAATGAATCTGCATGACTAACTTTGAAAATAGTAGTCTTTGGAATGCCATGTAAATTACTCCTCTTTAATAAAATTGTAATTTTCATAAAGAGAAATTAATTTATTGCTTGAAAACAAAACTGCAAAGCTTGAAATCTAACTCTCCTTTAAAATGTGAAATCATATAAATATTTTGAAATTAAAAAATTCCATTTTAAAATATAAACTTTATATAATTATGGAATTTTGAATTTGTCTCAAAAATAAAAGTGAAATGCTCTAAATAAAAATTTAAAGCTTATTATTTGAATTCATGTAACTCTTTTTTGGATTTTACATTTTATTATTTTATTTGTAGAAGTTAAAAAAATGAAAAAAAATAGGGTTAGAAAAATAAAGGAAAATGAAATAAAATAAAATAAATTGTTGTAACTCTCAAATTCCCCATAGACCCTGCAAACGTTAGTATCCTGCACAAAAACTAGTATTAATATGATTCGTATTCATGCAATCCGACATCCAATGTGGTGCAATCTTCTAAGGAAAAGGTGTAATATATTAAAAATACAGAGTCTACCATTAACATGCATAAAAACCTTTTGAATTTTCAATCCATTAGCAATAGAAATATTTTCAATAAATTCAAATACAAAATGCAAAATACCATAACCTAAGTTGGCATCAATGGTGAAATGATACAGTCTAGCAGTGTGGGAGGAGAAATATTTAGGCAAACCCAGTTCCAAAGCTCTGCTTTCACATCTGTAATTCTACCCAAAATTTTTCCAATCTTCTTCCATGCCTCCTGTTCAAAAAAGTTCCAGCCTTGTTTTCTTCATCTCCATGGGTATTTAAAAATTTAATGTGCCATTTTGTTTCGTTTCCCTCCTTGGATTCATCTTCAAACGGTCCATCCGAAATAGCAAAGGCACTTTTTTACCTTTAATTTTAATAAAATACCCATTTTTTCACACATGGTATTTGCGTATATTTTGACCATACCTTAATCCTCTTTGCTTAATTTGTTATGGCCCACATCATTATGGGGAAATCTCACCCTTTGTTTAGTTTTTTCTTTGCTTGATTTGTAACGTTTATTTCCACACACGTTCAATTTACACCCATTTTCTTCATCATGGTAACACTCATTTCGACAAAATCCTATTTTATATAATGTATGTAGAAGTGCTTATTTAAAAATATTAAAATCAATGGTCATAGCCAACATTATTGTACTAGATGTTAATTTTAAGATAAATCTTACCATATTTAGACCATTGCAACAACTCCTCTCTCCTCCTTATGGTCTTGTTCTAGAAAATTGATGTATATGTATCTCAACATGGATGTGTAGACACCTAAAACGCATCATGTCGAGGGTGACTACTCATATGGACATGTTACAAGACCATATGGAGGATCTTGGACAGACTCCAAGATAGAGTAGTGGTTCTAACCACTCAATTTTGGCACCTTGGCCTAATCAGTCTGAACCACAGCCTAGAATTGCGATTTATAGGTTGAAACATGGTAGAGACCTACGGTTTACAGTCTAGACTGTAGCTGTGACCTACAATCTTAACTGGAGTTCAGTTGGCCTTCAATCTGATCCAAATCGGTTGGAACAACCATTTGATCTAGAAGAAGGTGGTTAGAGGACGAAAGCTTCCAATCCAACTATCCTAACCACCCCTTCTTGATCTTGGCTTCTCCATGAAGCCACCCCTAGCCCATGGGTAGTCCTATAAGTACCCCTCAAAATTAGGGAAAAATAAGGAGGGAGAGCATTGGAGATTTGAGCAGTGGAGCCCAATCGAATTGTATACTCAATCAAGTATAATAAGAGAGCTATTGCACTTATCCCCTACCTACTTGCCAAGATTCATAATGAGTTGCATTATGGATGCCCTAGGAGTCTAGGAGATCCAAGAAATGAAAATCTGGGCAAACATAGGCCATTCATAGTGAATAAACCACCAAATTAGTTTGAGGACACCGAAGGCGACCATTGAAAATCAATTTGGACAAGGAGGTCAAGCCGACTGCCCTTGGAATTAAGGGTAAACCTATCATATTGCTAACCATGGCTTTTAGTTGTGGTTTATAGTGTAGACCAATCATCAGAGCTACGGTTTGCAACAGAGGTATCACCACCTTACCCTTTTCATTAAAGTCTGGTTAATTAGCTTAGTTTAGCTATTTTTGTGGTTTAATTGCAGTTTAGCAGACTTTTGACTAGTAGAAGTAGGTTAGATTAGTTCTTTTATGTTAATCATCCAATAGGACATTAATGGATTCTTTTTCCCCTTTCATGCATTATTTTACATAATTTATCCATGCATAGTGTAGATGTTGTTTTTCTTTATGCTATTATATGAATCTTGATGCCATTAACATAGTTTAGAAGCACTTTTCATGTTTTCTTGATTATACATGCTTAATGGTGTATTTATGTAATTTTCCTAAAAGGGCCTCATCATGAGAGACGACCTGTCTTTTTGAAACTCTTATGTTTTTTATTAACCACAAGGAATAGATTCAAAGAAGACTTAACCATCAACTTCCTTCCTCAACACGAAGAAGAGGGCAAATCCAACCTAGAGTAGTTTGTGACCATGTGAAAAGCAACATTAGTGCGCCTACCCTGTTGAGGGCCTTGGCATTGTATTAATCGTATCATCATTTGGGTGACCCCAAGAGAGGCATGATTGTAATCAAGATTCTTTACAATTATTAATACAAGAAACATTTATTTATGTTGAATATATGCAATCTTGTCAATTTTATGCTTTGAATGAATGAATATGACATAATACGATAGATGGGTGCACGCTTTTTGGTTGGGTCTGAAGGCAATCACAGTGGAACTCCACAATTCTAGCATCTGATTGTCATTTTTTGGTTTTTGTGACTTACAGGTACAAACCACAGCTACCAGTTGTGGGCCAAAAATTGAACCGCAGGTTCAACCCGTGGGCCATAGTCAAAACCGCAACCAAGACCTACGGTTTTCAAAAAACATAGCAGACAAAAAAGGGATAAAGCTAAATTGGATGAGGATTTGAGGTAGGACCTACTTCTCACTCTCTATAATTTTTTCTGTCTCTAGGTTTTTCCAGAAAGCTAAATTTCGAATGCAAGTAAGAAACTAAGAAAGAAAATAAAATGAATTAGGTCTTAGTTGCATTTATCTTTTGTGTCATTAGAAAGGTGCTGCTAGGAACAACAGATCTCTAATTTTAATCCACCCTAGAATCCAACATGCTTGATAGAATTTGTGTGAATGGTTTGCATGTGTGAGGCCCAATTAGTGGCCAATTATCATCATAATGTGCATAGTCTCAAAGAGCATCTAGAATAGCTTACATTTTCTAAATTTGAAACGTTCTTTCATTTGCATAGCATTTAGAAAATGAGCATGAATGCTATATGATGCATTTATTTTATGTACATTAAAAGGAACCACACACACTACTTGGAACTTAAATGCTCATGAGTTGGGCTTGACATCCAACCACTAGTAGGGTTCAATGATGGTGGGTGTAACTTCCATCCGTTTGCCCAAATACCATGAACCTTTTTGATACTAGACCAATACCGGATTCGAGAACCTTTCATACCCTAGAAAATTTGCATGTATTCTCTTCGAAGGATATAACATTGACTGGGGGAAAACGGGTGAGGATATGGGAGGACCTATGCTCCCTAACCATGTGTGGGCTTCATTACCACACATTATAGGTTAGATTACATGACTTGGAGTTCATAGCCAAGTTATCACGCTACAAGCATACAAGTGAAAGTCATTAAAATGTGAATAAAATCCAACAAGTTTTGTAAAACATGATAATAGTTTCTACACTGATACAAAAAATCTTGAAAACACATCAAACAATTTAGGACTCACTTTCAAAATTTAAAACAAGATAATCATTATTGTATACCTTGTTTGCTTAATAATAATACATCTATATGCTAGGTACACAATGGTGGATACACAGGGTGGTCGACAAAGGTCTAAACCTAACATCGATGACCAACCTATAACTAATTCACAACATCACGTGTTAATTCCTCAACCACATGAGCGAATTGAACGCCATTCGACTAGCATTAGAGGAGATAACTTGACACGAGGGGATCCTGTAGAGCATACATCGAATAGAGAAGCTTCAATACACTCCTATAGGTACGTGATAGAACACGAAGCCTTCCAGCATGAGGGTGTTCCACTCGAGAGCCATTATTGAGACCGCAATGCCCGTTCATCCATGGGATCGACTGAAGCGTTTGTTGTGCAGGTGACCAAGTTGGTGCCCCTATGTACTAATTCCATTGGAGAATCCATGGCTCCACCTTATGAGTATAGAAGGAATAGAGATACACCTATTTAGGGGCAGGCAGATAGGCTCACTACTAAGCATAGGTCTAACCATACTCCCATACGTGCTCCACCATGCAAGATCACCATTGATATATCAAAGGTGGGAGATAATGGTACATCGTCGCATGATCTATGGTGGTCTAGACAATTAGAGGGTCTAGGTAGTATTTTAGAGTAGCTAGGCTACAAGCCTTCCACTCCATCCACTTATACCCCGAGTGAGCGTAGCGTGAGTGTCATCAAGACTACTAGAGAACATGGGGAGGCTTCTAAGCGCCCTCATGTCACACACCCACTATCTGCACATGGTGGTTCATAGTATAAGACGTAGTAGGAGGCCAATGCCATCTTCAAAGATAGAGGCAAAGGCACAGTACATCAGTACAATGGGTATAGAACCCACAAGGTCACTCATATAGAGCATGGATACAAGAGGCATCCCATGACCGATCAGATCGATAGATCACATCGACTGGTATCAAAGTAGAAATACCAACTCATCTAAGACCAATTGGAGGATGCTAGCCTAGAGAGGCAACACATTGAAGATGAGAATCTTCAAGTGTAGAGGCTCATGAGATAGAGGCTATATGAGCAATGCATGCGTGAAGAGCGTATCCTTCCCTAAAAGGAACACATGGAGCAGGAGGATAGGTTAGCTAGGGTTGGCCTATATCCTCATGATGAGCATAGAGAGTGTGTATATAGAAAGGATTTATATCAAGATGATATGCATCAAGAGCAAAGAGATGCTCATACTCATGCTAGTGCTGAACAAAGGGAGCGACCACCACCACTCGATAATCAGAGATATAGGCAGCATGAAGAAGCATAGGGATACAAATACGAGTAAGAATATCCTAAGAGCTCCTGAACTAAGGAGGAGGAAGAGCAATGCCCTCCATATCGTACGAGGAATATAGTGCCTCCTAAGCCACCTCCACATAAAATTAGAGAGGATGGATTTCTATCTTTGGAGGCCTATAAGGCCTTACCTGAGAATATCAAAGCCATCGAGAGACAAGGCACGACTGTTCAAAAGCTGAAATTAAGAAAAATCCACAATTAGCCTTTGGATCCTTTATTTCCTACTCTAGCTTACCCTAAGCATTTTGATATGCCCAGGTTGGACAAGTTTAAGGGTGATGAATATGCACAGGAACACGTCATGATCTTTCTAGATGCTTGTTTTCAGATAGCAAGCAATGATGCATTGTTGTTACGTATGTTCATCATGACACTTTTTGGTCCTGCATGGGAGTGTTCAATCAACTAAAGAAACACATCATAACTAGTTTTGAGCAATTAGTTGATGCTTTTCTGGAACACTATTCCTTTGGCATCAAGAAATAGGTCAATCTTTCCAATATGGCTGCGCTAGCACAACATGATGATGAGCATATAGAGCAATACAGAAAGAGATGGAGGAGACTAATGGCAAAGTTGCCATTCCCTATCCCTGCAATAGAGTTAACCTAAATGTTTATGAAGTGTTGTGCCAAGAACATCTTGTTACTGCTACATCTGCAACAATATCCTACATTCGAAGAGGCTTTGGCACAAGCCAAAGTGATTGAGGACATCAAGTTGCAGGAATGCAACTTGAAGCTCAAGAACAGGAGAGAGGGAAAAAATAAGAGTGCCACAAAATAGTAGGGCAAGTAGGCCCATGCAAATAAAGTGGTGTTGAATCTCCAACAGGAGGACAAGGGGCAACAAAAATAGAGTTATCAAGCCCAACCTCCTCCTGCGTAATATGACAAGCGCAACAACAATTATAAGGGCAAGAATAAAGATCAACATCCGCATCACCAGTTCACACCATTTAAAGAATCACTGACATTGATTTTCCATTAGTTATGCGAGGCCAAGGCAATTAGATTACCTGAATTCAAGATGATAGACCCAAATCAACCCAAACCAAAGGGGTACCAAGAAGCTCTATTTTACATTTTTCCTCAAACAAAAGGCCATGAAATTGAGGTGTTTTGGTCTTTCAAACACATGGTACAAAATATGATTGCAAAAGATGAGCTTGTAGTACTGCACAAACCACAGGTGCCCAATAATCAAAATATTGGGATTTACAAAAACCCCTTGCCAAATAATGAGGCACCTCAGAACAACATTGGCCAAGTCAACCAGGTGTGAGTCGAACCACCTACCAAGGGGTTTGTAGGTATGGTTAACGTTATCACTAGACATAGGAGATATGAACAACAAAATTAACCTCAGGCTCCCATTCAAATACAAGCCACACCGAATCAGTGTCAAGCGTAGAATATTGTAGGCCCACCAATAAGACTAGTGGTGACCATAAGGAGCAGGTTGGTCCAAAACCTACAAACAAATTATGCAAAGTTGTCAATATATGAATTAATACATCAGTCCTCAAGGCACAGGGAGACTCTTATGGAAATTTTGAGGTCCACTGAAGTGCAGTCCCAGGATGCATAGACATTTACTAATTTTGTAGGACATGTACAACAGTTTCAGGAATCGATGATCCAATTTTATGATCATGAGAAGCATGATTTCTACAACCACGATTGAACTGCCATTGCAAATAATCACATGCATTAATTGCATGCCATTTTAAAGGGTCTTAATCGATACTGGATCATTGATCAACATAATAATGACCAAGGAACTGAGTCATTTGAAGCTACCTAAATCACACATTGTGCCAACTACATTTACATTGAGAGCATTTAACGATGCACTATGTTCAACTGTAAACACAATTATCCTACCTGTGTAGGTAGGTTTGAAGACCATTTTAGTAATGTGTCATGTGATAGAAGGGGCCATGCAATACAACATATTACTCAGTAGGCCTTGGATTCATGAAATGCATTGTGTCCCATCGATATTACATCAATGCATGAAATATATTCACAAGGGGCAGGTTCATGTAGTGGCATCGAACGAATAACCATTTAAGTTTGTGAACCTAGAAAATTTGCCTAGGGGTTTCATACTCTCATCAATGTACCTAGATGTTCGGCCATCATCACAAATAAAGAAACCAGAAGGTAAACCAATGGTACATGCCCAACCAATGCCAAATGTGTCACATAGATCGGAGCACACCACTACTACTTCCAGGAAAATGATAGCACCAATCATGCAACAAGATGAAAGGAGGTTAAAGGTGAAAATGATTAAGAAAGAGAAAGTGCACAAGCCCGAGCCAATCACTTAGGAGGTTCCCACTCCTATGGAAGTTGAGGATCCCTAATACAAATACGAGGAGGTGCCTCAGGCTGCCTCACTTGCATCTTCAGTGGGGTCATCCACACCATGAGTGACTGTTCATCTTGCCAATACAGGGTTGGACAAGTATATTGTGTAGAATGTGACCTTCAAGACTATTTTAGAAATTGTATAGGATATGGGCCGATCACACACTCATCGATATCCGATTGGATTAGTCGTACCATTGGGTGAGCCACCCAATCAGACCAACTTTGTCTATGCAAGGCTAGATTAGCTTCCCACATGAGAGCCCATGGATGAAGATGGCGACAAACTGTTCGCTGTGAACGTTCATTATCTGTCCAACCCAAAGTATTCCATACAAATATTTGAGTTATACCATTAGAATGGATATGTCCTTGGTCTCTTCAAACAAGGATGTAGGACTTCAATGGAGCTAAGTTATCAGTTAACCACTAATAAGTTTGGTTTGGGGTTATAGATACGAGGGTAGGATGATTTTCTTACGACATCTCTCGATCATATGTACCTTAGTCTAGCTGATGATGTGGATTTTAATCCCTATCATCTTGATCCTTCCAAATTTTGGAGGAATCAGCTGATGATATCTTTTATCATAGCCAAGTTACTCAAAGATCATTGTGAAGGGCTCCTTGAGTGTACTGAGATAGAACTGAACCCCAAAGATAATATGGGACACCAAACCCATGATGCAATCGATGACATAGATGTGTAGGGGTATAACCCCCTTACTGTAGATGATATCAAGCTAGGAGATCTTTGTAATGAAGATGGATACAAGTCCACCTCTGATATGAGTGGACAAGGCTATGATACAAATGAGGAATCCTTTGTAGCACCCTAAAATTGACACAGTTAAACCATCAATAAAAAGATAAAAAATTTGAATTTTAACCCTCGAAACTGCCTGTTAACCGCTCACCTCATTTTTGTGCCATTTTTAGAATTTATTTTGACCATTGGACAATATCGTCACCGATCTGATGATATCATCCTAGATCGGACGAATTCGTCTGGGACAGAACGTCCAAAATATTTCATCCCAAAACTAATTTTTTATAATTAGCTTTTGTTTCAACAACCTCTCCAACTTGTGTAGAAGCGTGTCTGCACGGTTGGAGATTCCTACGTTGGAAATCTCCCAGATTGGTATGATCCCCAACCTCATAACCTCCCTCTAATCCTATATAAACTTGGGATTTTCCCAGTTTATCCCCCTTGCTAATCATTTCCCTGCAACTCTAGTTTTGTGCTGTATTAGAACATCCTCGCTCGCATCATTTGCATTTGTATTTTCATGTTTTATTGCAGGATTTTACTGTGTTTCAGCCTTAGGAAGCTCAGATCATCGTAGGCGATCTAACATGATTGCGGATGATCCTAATGATATCAATGATGATCTTGTATGATTGTAGATGATTTCGATTGCAGTTCAAATTGGGGGCAACCAGAGCCCTAAGTTTGCATTTTATACCTTTCTCTCTTATTTAATTATGCATTAGATCGATTTATTTTTGTTCTACATCCTGGAGTTCACCTCATTTAGCATATTTGCATGATAAAACTTAAAATAGGTTATTAAAATAGTGCATCCCATTTGATTTTCTATCTGGATTTATTATTTAAGCATCTATACTATTATTTATATCATTTTGCATCATTCTTGCAATTGCATTTTTGATTTTTGGTGTCTGTTTCCATGATTGTAGGTTTTTGACAAATTCGTTGGACAAATTCGTCAGGTCACTGATGATTTTGTCTGATCTCAGATGATCGCCTATGATTTGGGATGATTCTATACAATTATAGATGATCCTATCATATCCGAGATGATATGGACTCCTAAAATCTTTAGAATCTTCATCAGACATCAGGAATAAGGTGTATTCCTCTCCATTTCATGTAGTCTCTATATTTAATATTCATTCATGTTTGCTGTCTGCATATAAACCCAAAATTTCATATAGAATAGCTTAGATTCATTCTGGAAAACCTAGGAAAATGAATTATTGGATATAAAATGAACACATCAAACCCATTCTCAACCTAGGCGCAGAAACTACCACTCAAATTTTCCTGGTGAACCCCACCATCCATAAAAAATTCACCCTTATACCCCTCACCAAAGAGGCACGACCTTCAAAGGGTCTCTCCGTTCAAGGTATTGTCCCATCCTTCTCGCATCCCTATTCCAGGGCACAGATCCTTTAGCCTGAAGGTAAGGGTGCGGAAAATATGGGCGATACATTTTTGGTGAACCCAACGTGAAACTAAAACACCTTTTGAAAACAATAAAAAAAAAAACACATTATTAAGAACATCTAGAATCATTAGAAAACTGTTAAATTTGCATACCATATTTAGATGGTAGATTATAATAGAAGACGAGCTGTCACCATAAATGTTGAAAATAAATTAATGACCATAGAGATTACTTTTGTGCTTAGAGTACATCAAACAAATAGAGTCCAATATTTGTGGGATGAACTTGATAGGAGATTGGGTATTATTGAATCTAGATCTGCAGAACTTAGGCAAATTAAGAGGTTTGTCCTAGATAGAATCCTGGATCTCGATCAGGTGACTTTGTACCATGAACTTCAGAGAGCGACATAGGTGGTTAGAAGATTAAAGAGCACTTGTGTCTTCAAAATTGTACACCTTTGAGGAATACCTTGAGAATGCAGTTGTAGTACATAAGTTTCTATTTCATATAGAGGATCAAAAAGTTGTTCTTACAGATAGAAAAAGATGGAATAGAGTTCCTAGAGCTGTGTTGTATCGAGAGTATTGCCATGAACTTTATTTTTACAAGTCAAAGTATGAAGTAGATCATATTACCATAGCACACTTTGTCAAGTTCATGAAAAACCACTTCCAATTTGAAGAGGAGCATTTCATGACTCCTGATGAACTTGATCCTATCAACGATATCCATAAACTATTTATAGAAAACTAAGTCATTCTTTTTACTATTGTTATTTCTTGCAACTAGCATGTTGTTTGTTATTTATAAACTTGTGAAATAATAATACAAAACAAAAAAAAACAACAAAACATTCCCTTTTTTAAGTATTATAGTAGGTATATAATTAAAATATATACCTCTCAACCCTATCACACACACACACACACACACACACACACACACACACACACACACACACACATATATATATATATATATATATATATATATATATAAGTATATATATTTGCTAAAACCTAAGTTTAGCACCATGCCTAGACTTAGGAATGGAAAACAAACCGAAGAAGAAGAAGATTGGTTAGGAAGACCATTAATTGACCAAAATGTCCCTCCTAAGGACCAAGTTCAGGAAGAAGAAATCCTAGACCAACAAGAAGAAGAGCTTGCTGTAGAAAATGAACAAGAAGAAATTAATAAAGAGGAAGGATCCTCATCCCCTAAAATGTCTCCAGGAGGAGCTATCACTTTTGAAAACATGGAACAATTTTGGAAGTTCATTAACACAAATATCGATGTTTTTAATAGAGCAGTCCATATGGACAAGGATCGAATTAGTGACACTCAAGCAACTCTAGAAGACGTATTTCACACATGCACTAATCCCTTGTCCTTTATTGAAAAAGAAAGTGATCAAGATGGACCATCCAATTTGGATATAGTAGCTGCGATCCAAAACATGCAACAACAACAGGTTACTCAACCACCTAAAGTGCCTATTGACAAGCCTAGAGACATTACCGCACAAAAGAAACCATCTTTTATTGCTCTGTTTTGCCAAGCTATTGAGCAACATACCTCAAATCATTAAAAACCCAAAATAAAACCAAACACCAATTACCAACAATCCGGGATACAACATAATACTATTACAAATCCCCTTCATAATACTCTTCCTACCAACACTTTGCATAATACCAATATAGCATCTAATCCTTATGCCACACCATCATACACTCATAAATCCCATACCTATGTCCCACCGAACCAATATGGTGAAAAAACTAGTAATATTGAAACCATGGTGAAATAGTTAGTTTCCCACATGGACCAGATAGATCCCTACCGACCCTCATACAATTATTGAGAGATGTGTAGTCAGCCTTTAGATCTTATAGTTGTAGCACACCCGTATCCTAAACATTTTCCTATGCCTGTCCTTCCCATATATAAAGGAATGAAAGATCCCATAGAGCATCTTCGTATGTTTAGGATAGCATGTCATGATATATCACATGATGACTTGTTATTACTAAAAATGTTCCCAAAAATCTTGGGAGGAATGGCATTAGAGTGGTATTATCAATTAACCACTAATTATTTGAGGAATTTAGAAGAAACTGCCGAGTCTTTTGTTCATCAATTTAGTGCCTACATCGAAATACATGTGACCATTAAATATTTGTATAACTTAAAACAAGACAAAGATGAATGCTTTGCTGATTTCCTAGCTAGGTGGAGACAATTGATAGGAAAATTACACTTTGTGTTACCTTATAGGGAGATGTTGGACATCTTTATTAATAATTTGCAAGAGCAACTATCTTACGAATTATCAACTGCTACCTTGAACACCTTCGATAAGGCTATATACTTAGCTCGAAGAGTGGAAGATGCTCTCATTAGGAGAGGTCAGCTTAAAAGGAAAGATGTTGAGAAAACATCTAGAAATCAATATAAGAATAGACAAGTTGTGGGTGATGGATTCACTGATAGAAAAAATATTGCTAATGTTAATGTTGCAAAGACAACAGAGAAGTTTGTACTAAAACCTCTTGATAGACCTCCTCGAGAATTTACTAGGTTAAATCAACCTTTATAAACTATTTTACCACAATTATTAGAACGAGGCTTGATTCAATTACCAAATATCCGGGAACCTGATCCAACTATACCTAGATACAGAGCAGATTTACATTGTGACTTCCATAGAGGACCTGGACACACTGCCAACTCTTGTAAAAGATTAAAACATAAAATATAGAACTTGATTGATAAAAATGAGATGGAGGTACAAGCCTTTCAAGCAAAATCCTCCTAATAACACTCAACAGAACATCATACAAAACCAGAATCTAAATGCCAATCAGTCATTAGACATATTTCAAAATCCTTTACCAAAATATGGTAAGGAGGTGGTTAATCAAATTGAACATCATAATGTTACTCCTCCTGCCTGATATGTAGGAACCATTAGTGGGCATTTACCTATTCATGATCTAGAAACCTTTGACACAACTTTATCCGTGGTTACAACCAGGCCTCTATATAATATGCAAATACCTGATCTTAGTGATACAGAATATGATACTGAGAGTGATATGGAAATCACATCAAATCAATCGAATAGCTCTGAAGATGAATCCGATACTATTCACCCTATCACAAGTCATATGGTTCTAGAAGAACCATTTCCAAGAAGAGTCACTACTAGACCATTGTCCTACCAATTAATTTCTAATGAGTTAGATATAAACGCTAGACCAAGACCCATTCATCATCCACAGAATAATATTATGGGTACCATCAGAGCTGTTACTACACAACAGGCTCAAAATTCTCAACAAGATCAAATTTAGAATGGGGAATCAACTCCATTTGTTTTGAAGGTTCCTAATAAAGGGAATTATGCACCTAATGTTCAACCTTGTTGAGAAGCAACACACCCCCACTAAAAAAATGAAATTCCATCCTTTGAAAATATTTAGTTTTCATTTTGCCGTAGGGACCCTCTTGATGTTTTTCGGGTTTTAATTCCAAATTTTGCTTGCCTCCTTCTTCAAGTTTTGCATATACCAAAGTATCTAAGTAGGCTTGCATATGGCTTTGATTTCAATTTAGAATTCATTTTTTAAATGTTAGAATCATTATGAGTAAAGAAGATCTTTCACTAATATGTAAAAATGCAGAATATAGATGAATAAATTCATTGGAGTCAACCTACAATTTTTGGAAAATTTGCTAAGTGGAAGAAACTTGAGGAAACGTCGCGATTTCGCGACATATTCCATTTTCGAAAACGTCGTGATTTCGTGACATATTCCATTTTTGAAAACGTCGCGATATCGCGACATATTTGGACTAAAAGAACCAAGTGATAAAAACGTCACGATTTCACGACACATTTTGGATTGAAAGCATAGCTTAAAGAAAACGTCGCGATTTTGCTACGTGTTTTGGTAGAAGGAGCCAAGTGATGAAAATGTCACGATATCACGACATATTCTTGTTGGAAGCATAGCTTAAAGAGAACATCACAATTTCACGACGTGTTTTGGAAAGAAGAGCCAAGTGATGAGAATGTCGCGATTTCGCTACGTGTTTTGGTAAAAAGAACCAAGTGATGAGAACGTCGCGATTTCGTGACATGTTTTGGAAGAAGGAGCCAAGTGATGAAAACGTCGCGATTTCACGACGTGTTTTGGTAAAAAGAACCAAGTGATGAGAACGTCACGATTTCACGATGTGTTTTGGTAGAAGGAGCCAAGTGATGAGAACGTCACGATTTCGTGACGTGTTTTGGTAAAAAGAGCCAAGTGATGAAAACGTCGCGATTTCGCGACGTGTTTTGGTAGAAAGAGCCAAGTGATGAGAACGTCACGATTTCGCTACGTGTTTTGGTAGAAAGAGCCAAGTGATGAAAACATCGGGATATCGTGAAATGGATGGAAGAAAAGTGAGAAAGGGAAAGAAGAAGAAAAATGGATATGGTGGAGTGAAAGAGTCAAGTAAGAAAAACGTCGCGATATCGTGGATTGAAAGAGTCAAGTAAGAAAAAATGCGATATCACGATAGGTTTTACTTGGAAACAAAACTCGATGAAAACGTCGCGATGTCGCGACAAGTCTTAAGCGGAAGAGAAACTTGATGAAAACGTCACAATTTCGTGATGTGTTTCATTTTTGCTACGTGTTTTGGTAGAAGGAGCCAAGTGATGGAAATGTCGTGATATTGCGACAGATTTGGATCGAAAGCATCAAGTGATGAAAATGTCGTGATATCATGACATATTTTGGTTTGAAGCATAGCTTAAAGAAAACATCATGATTTCGTGATGTGTTTTGGTAGAAAGAGCCAAGTGATGAAAATGTCACGATTTCACTACGTGTTTTGGTAGAAAGTGCCAAGTGATGGAAACATCGCGATATCATGATAGGTCTTCATTAGAAGCAAATCTTAAGGAAAACGTCACGATATCATGACAAGTGTTAAGTGGAGGCACAACTCGAAGAAAACGTCACGATTTCGTGACGTGTTTCGTTTTCGCGGTGACATAAGCCTGAAGGGAGCAGGTGAGGAAAGCGTCGCGATATCGCGACATAGTTTGATTTCATGAG
This sequence comes from Wollemia nobilis, assembly GCA_028583015.1. Taxonomy (NCBI): domain Eukaryota; kingdom Viridiplantae; phylum Streptophyta; class Pinopsida; order Araucariales; family Araucariaceae; genus Wollemia; species Wollemia nobilis. Next base: position 197,909 of record JAQPPZ010016456.1, on the reverse strand, counting down.
AATAGTGAGGGAAACGTCGCGATATCGTGACATGTCCCATTTTTGGACCTGTCTCATTTTTTGCGGTCAACAACATAGAAGAAATGAAGTAACGTGAAAACGTCGCGATATCGCGACATGTTCCATTTTTGGACCTGTCTCGTTTTCGCGACGCCATGAGCTTGGAAGAAGGAAATCAAGCCGACATATAATGAACATTAGGGTTTTAATTTAATAATATTAAAATGCTAATCCTTGTTTTTCTTTTGCAGAAAGCGATCTGCGAGTTGCATACTAGCAGGAGTAATGGCGGAAAAGACAAAAATAAGCACAGATCAGGCGAAGGCCATCAGATGGAAATGGGAGATGCCGAGAATTTTTGGTCCATCCAGATTTTATAGATCTGGCCGCAAAGAGACTTTACGGTGTGACTAAGCAGCTGCCTCATTTAGTGAAATATGTCGACGATTGGCCGAAAAGTGAAAATATCTACACGCAGTTACCGAAATTTGCCGATGGATGCATTTAACAGGAGAATTTATGGTGAAAGTAATGGCGTGCAGAGAATTTCAACTCAGAGGCGGCTCTACGAAGATAAAATGTCAGAGAAATCAGTGACTCATCCAAATTTCTCTAAGGAATTAATGAGATGCTCCCGGCAGATGCACCAGAAAGATGAAGATACCTTCACACACAGTGCCCATTTATGGAATATATCGACGATCGGCCAAAAAACGAAGATATTTACTCACAGTTATAGATGGATGAGAATAATATCAGATCGTGCCTTCTCCATTTATGGCAAGTAACCGCACTAAGATTTACAGAATGGTTAGGGTTTATCGAAACTCTATATTTAAAAGGCCTTATATTGTAAAACCTGGGTAGTAGGGTTTAGATGATAAGATTTAGGGTTTGGGAAGAAGATATTTTTGAAAAGATCAGGGTTTGTCCTGAGTCTATATATACTTCTTCTGGATGTAAACTAAGGAGGTGAAAACTTAGAATAAAAATCTATTGGAGCAATTTCCTGCAAATCTTGTTGAATGCTTTGTTCTGGACTTGGAGTTGGTGTGATTTTCATTTTCTATGATAGCGTGGCCAGGAGCCTAATCTCTTTTGGATTGCGATAAGTTCATCTTCTTTTGTTTTTCATCTCGTTAAGGTTTATTTAATTTATGTTGTAGATCTATGTTATCAAGATTGGATATGCTACTAGGCTTCATTCTTTTTATTGTATGCTAGGGAAAATTATAGATTTAAGGTTTAGGCCTGTTCTAATTGCTCTGTCCTCACTGTGCGAGCTAGGATGCTGGTGAGAGATACCAATTTCAACCGACTTCCCTTCTGTTTATGATTTTCTTTCAGATCTGTTTCATCTCTGTCTTATGCTCTTAGTAGAAGGTGATCTTAGAAAGTTGGACACTTTCCTCTTTGATTTGTTCTATTGTGAAGCTAAATAGTATAACTAAAATTGGTAGTTTTGGTTTTGCAGCTAAGTTAGGTAAACTTCTCTTTCTGCCCTACTCTACTCTCTCTGTTCCACCGATTGAATGATCCATTTTTATCTTCTTTAAAATTTGTCTTTTATTTAAATTTGCTAAAGCATAAAGAGCTAGATCAAAGAACTGATTGTAAATCTGAGTGTCCACAAAGATAACCAACTCCAAAAACATTACTGAACTAAAGTCCCGAACCCATTGTAAGGTAATAGACAGTACGCTTGAAACTATTCCAGAAGCGAAAAAGAGTGAATAGACATTCGACCCAACTCTGTAACTCACACCTTGGATATCCAACAAGATCCTAAAGTGAGTGGGATTTATCCCTTATAAGTGTTATCGGGATTTCATGCTCATTCTTCACAGGGTGTGTATAAAAGTCGAACCAACATTTAAAATTGGCGCTAGAAGGAGGGCTTGAACTTCGTTCAGTAGTTTGTTAAGGATTGTAAGGTTGTAAGTTGCTTGTGAAAAAGCTGGATTCTACTTACAGAGTAACAAGGTCCCACTCCAGAGCTGGAGAGCTCCTTGTGCCTGAGTTAGAAACCCCAAGAAGAAGCAGACCTCAGAAGGGCCAAGTCCTTGTCTGAAATAGTTTTATCACCACTTGTAGTTACTCCAACTACAACTAAAAATATCATCGTCAATCAAGTAGTAATGGCAAACTGGTTGGGTTCCACTGCCTTAAATATCCCTAGTGCAGCCCATGATCTGCCCAAAAATCCTGAGAGGTATCTTCCTAGATACAAGCATGATGGAACTAGAACAACAGAAGAACACCTAGTAGCATTCAAGAATGCTCTAAAATTGTTAAATGTACAACATGAAGATGTGGCTTGCAGATTGTTCCCATTCACTCTCCGAGGAGGGAGCATACGACTGGTTTTTGAATCTCACTAACGATTCTATTACTAGTTGGAATGACTTGGAAAAGGTTTTTGTATCGCAATTTGGTGAAGTGATAGATCCTAGTGTATTATATCAACAATTTTCTGGTATTAAAAGAGAAATAAATGAATCTGTCGGATCTTACAATGTCAGATTTCAAAAGGCTTATGGTAGACTGACGGGTTATTATGTGCCAAATGCAGACCTGGCATTAGAAATTTTTAGGAATTCTCTAGATCCAATGACTTCTATTTTCTTGAAAAGAGATGCCTCTATTACCAATCTAACAGAGGCTTATAAAGAAGCTTTGGTTCTGGAAAGACAATTGGGACCTCAACCTTTAAGTACTCATCAAATTCCTTTGGTCACACAAGGTACCCCTGTCTTCAATCCCATACCACATCAGATGATGTTGCCAACACATCAAACCCCATCGATAAGCAATCCATTGACTCTAACACCTGCTGAAAGTGTACAGAATCCAGGATAAAGAAACTGATAACACAAGAGTCGAGGAAGTGTCAAAAATGGTCCAAAAGTTGGCAAATGACTTTTTAAGTTTTAAAAGGCAAGTTTCTACTGGGGAAAACTCAAACAGGTTTTCCTATCAGCAGAATAGATTCACTCGGCCCCCATACGAACCCAATAAGGATTATAAAGGTAAAGGGCATGATGTGAATATTTGTGACTTGGCTTTGCCTAACTGGTGCAGGATACATGCCACATCTCAGCACGGGGAATTGGATTGTTTGGAATTTTGTAACGCCTTTGAAGCTTTATCTGGTGAGTTGATTTCTCCTGAACATCAAAGAAATGTGGATGGCCCAAGTTCATCCAGCCATAGTGCAGCTATGGTCTTAGATTCTTTCACTTTTTCGGGTGAGTCTGAGAATGTAGTGGAGATGCCTATGGATGAGGTGCAGGATTTTCAACAATATAGGAGGGACAACTACAACCTCAGAAATAGAAATTCAGAGCCCAACACTACATCTACCCCTCCAGACAACTCCCACAATGTTCCTCCAGATCCATCTTCAAGTAATAACCCATATCCACCCAAGGGAGGAGATCCAAGAGTCCCATATGGATCTATCGCTCCACTTAATAAAGGGTACAATATAGTGGAGGACATGAAGAAGATCAAGGCTAACATCACTCTCCATGAGTTAGCTCAAATTTTGGAACAAAGGGATAACTTGATTAAAACATACTCTGGGCCTACTACCAAACCTTTGGAAAAGGGAAAGAAGATGGCAAATGCAAATGTGGCCATGTATAAAGAGAAGACTGAAGTTCCGCCTTTCCTACTGACTGTTCGTATATTTGGGAAAAACTTACACAATTGTCTGGTAGATTCGGGTGCTTTAGCCAATGTTATGCCTTTGGCCATTTGTCAACAGTTGGGTTTAACCCCAATGAAGTCTGAAAGAAGAGTTGTCCAATTGGATAAATCTGAGGTTAAAGTAGTAGGTGAACTTCAAAATATTCATATCCAGCTAGCATCTGAGCCAAGGGCACAACACAAAATTGAAATTCAGGTGGTAGATATTCCTATGGGATACGGGATGCTTCTGAGTAGAGATTGGTCAAAATATTTGAATGGATACTTGGCGACTGATTTTTCACATATGTGGTTGCCATGGAAAGGTGTTGCAAACCAATTAAGGATTGAAAGAGAACCTAGGTACAAACATATGATCACTGAATATAATGCAGAAAATGAGACTATAAATATTGTTGATGTAGATATTGGGGTTTATAATTTAACAACGGGACAAAATGAGAAACTTAGTAAAGCTCATCTTGTTCATAATAATGAAGTTTGGACGCTTCATGTGGATGGGGCTAAATCTAAACAAGGTTCTAGTATGGGGGCAGTTCTTAAAGGACCTGAGAGTCAGACATATTTTATGTCTTATCGCCTACAGTTCCCTTGCACAAATAATTTAGCAGAGTATGAAGCACTGGTGCTAGGATTGAAATTTGCTTTAGACAGAGGTGTAAGAAATATCCAAGTTTTTACAGACTCAGAGTTGGTGGCCAATCAAGTTAAAGGAAAATTTCAGTGCAAAGCATCTTACTTAAAAGGATACAAATACCGAGCGTGGGATCTCGTGGAGGATTTTGATGCTTTTAATTTAACGCACATACCTAGAGAGCAAAATTCACTTGCAGATGTCTTAGCTTCATCAGCCACAAGTCTAAAGCCACTGGAAGAGTTCAAATGGAACAAATTTTTGATCGAGTTAGTCCCTTGTCCTTCGGTCCCAAATAATGTAGATAATTTTCAGGTTTTCTCTAATGACCAGCAGATTATAAACTTTTTACAGAGTACCAATGCATTTGAAAATGCTATAATCGATGATGGTCAAAGGGATACTCTATTGGAACAGTTAGACGATGAAAGGGGAATAATAAGGTTGAAAGATAATAGAATTCTGAAAGGGATGGTGGAACTGGAGCGACTGTTTGATGTTGACCAAATTAAGCAAAAGGTGAGTTCTGGGGATTCTATTGGTGTAGCAAACAGTGAGACTGAGAACCTGAATGTCGGGACTGAAGAAGATCCCAGGAACCTTAAGTTGGCTAAAACTTGTGACCCTAAAATAAAAAGAAATATGATTGAATTTCTTCACAGGTCCAAGGATGTTATGGCCTGGTCTTACAAAGACTTAAAGGTTTTTGATCCAAAAGTTTACACCCATGTAATACCCTTAAAAGAGTTCTGCAAACCCTTTCGACAGAAACAGAGGCATGTCAACGCTTTGCTAGAGCCCCTCATCAAGAAGGAGGTGGAAAAATTATTGAGTGCCGCCATTATTTTTCCCATTAGGCATTCTACTTGGGTGGCCAATTTGGTGTCGGTCAAAAAGAAAAATGGAGAGATCCGCTTGTGTGTGGATTTTAGAAACTTGAACAAGGCATCTGAGAAAGATAATTATCCTCTGCCTTCCATGGATGAGGTGCTACAAATTGTGAATGGTTCGAAAATGATGTCTTTCTTAGACGGATTCTCAGGGTATAATCAGATACTAGTTGAAAAGGAAGACAGGATGAAAACTGCCTTCACAACCAAGTGGGGAACTTTCACCTACAAAAGAATGCCATTTGGATTGACTAATGCCGGAGCTACCTTTCAGCGTGCAATGGATCATGCCTTCAAAGGTCTTATGGGTAAATGCATAGTTGTCTACATGGACGACTTGACAGTTTTTTCCAAATCCCGGTTTGACCACGTGAAGCACTTGGAATCTATTTTCGACAAATGCAGGGAGTTCGACATTTCTTTGAACCCGAAGAAGTGTGTTTTTGGTGTAATTGAAGGAAAACTCCTTGGACACTTGATCACCAAAGATGGCATTTCCATGGATCCTGACAGAGTTGAAGCCATATCAGGGATACCCTTTCCCAACTCTAAGAAAGAGTTAAGATCCTTTTTTGGGAAAATTAATTTTGTCAAAAAATTCATCTTCGGCTTCGCGAAAATAGTCAAGCCACTGAATGACATGCTGAAGGAAACTGCTAAGATCGCTTGGACAACAGAAGCCAAAACAACGTTCCAGGAGATCAAATCTGCCATCCAACAAGCTCCAGTGCTGGTGAGCCTAGACTTCAGTACAAATTTTTATTTGTACTCTTTTTCTTCTGAACACACACTTGCTGCGGTTTTGACCCAACGAAGAGAAACAAGGGGAGCATCCGATTGCCTTCAAAAGTACCAACTTAAAGGGGGCTGAGCTAAAATACTCTCGCTTGGATAAGCAAGCCTATGCCTTAGTAAGAGCAGTTAAGCAATTTAGGCACTACATACTAAGAAGCAAAGTCCATGCTATAGTTCCTGATCCAGCTGTCAAATACTTATTAAGCCAAGACGAATTGGGTGAGCTAAGAGGTAATTGGGTTACAAGACTGCAGGAATACGACTTAGAAATTCGGCCTACAAAATTAATCAGAGGACTTGGTTTGTCTCGACATATTGCTGAAATACCTGTACAAGGAGAAATTAATCAGCTGGATTCTGGATTCGATGATTGGTATGGAGATATCATTCATCTGTTGCGATTTGGAATTTGTCCATCTCACCTGAATAGAACCCAAAGAAGAGCACTAAAGCTGAAATCTGCTCATTTTTTGCTCAAAGGAGGCAACTTGTATAGAGAAAACTATGTTGGCATATTCTTAAGATGCATTTCTCAAAATGAAGTCAATGAGGTGATGTCCAGTTTTCATGAGAAGTTAGGGGCCAGGCATTCCTCAGGTTTCGCTACTACGCACAAGATATTGAGAGCAGGCTATTACTGGCCTACATTGTTTAAAGATGCACATCAACATGTGAGAACTTGCCATCAGTGTCAAACTTTTGCATCCAAAGAGGCTAATCGGGCTCTACCATTGCAACTTGTTGTAATAAACAAACCTTTTATGCAATGGGGACTTGACTTTGTGGGTGTGATAAACCCAAATTCATCAACAAGGCATAAGTATGTTCTAACGACCATCGATTATTGCACAAGATGGGTTGAAGCAGAAGCCACCATGAGGAGTACAACCCATGAGGTGATCAAATTTCTAGAGTCAAATGTCATAACCAGGTTTGGAGTTCCTTTGAATTTGGTGTGCGACAATGGGCCAACCTTTCAATCATTAGAGTTTGCAGAGTGGGCATACCAGATGGGGATAGTCATCAAATTTTCATCCAACTATTACCCCCAAGGTAATGGACTAGCTGAGTCCACAAATAAGAATTTGATGAATGCCATTAAGAAGTCTGCTGTAGACAAACCCAGACAATGGCACACATTATTGAAATATGCACTTTGGGCTGACAGGATAAGACATAAAGTAGCTCTTAAGACTTCCCCATTTGCTTTGTTGTATGGTATTCAGCCCATTGTTCCTATCTCTTTGAAATTGCCCACTTATCAATTTGTTTTAGACTATTTTGAGGATCAAGCAGATGCAGAGGCTCGTATTTTGGATTTAACTAATTTGCAGGACGAAAGACTTCAAGCCCTGGAACATTTCAGTCGGAACCAAGAAACAGTCAAGCGCTGGTTTGACAAAAGAGCCAGAGTGAAGGCCTTCAGACTCGTAGACCTGGTGCTTCTATGGGACAAAGCCCATGAAAAGAAAGGTAAACACACAAAGTTGCAGCCGCTATGGATAGGGCCATACCAGATTGTCGAGATCCTAGGTAATAATGCATTTCGTCTATAGGACCTCGAGGGTAATTTTTTGAACCTTCCTGTTAATGGTCAATACCTAAAGCATTATTTCTCAGTTGTTCCATCCAATACATCGTTTGAATAAATCACAAAGACGTAAAATATGTATATGTTATAAATAAAGTTTGAAGTAGTGTGTTTTTATTTTTGTTTTATTTTAGGTTGAGGTTATGTGTTTTATCCTTTGGGGTCTGTACAAATTTCTCTTTAGCTTTTAAATTTTGTTTGTTTAAGTTTTTGCCTGGGCAGCAAAGAACGAATCAACGTTTAAAAATTGTTTTATTCTGAGTTCAAAATCCTATGTTCATTTTGTTTTATTCTAATTAAGAGATAGTCTGCTTAAACTGAACAGTGGAACTATTTGTTATTCAGAACAACAGTAGAAAGATAATTGGATTTTGTGTCTTGCTTGCCACAATTATTTTAATTATAAAGAAACTACTATACTGTTTGGCTGAAGAACTCCCAGGGAATCCAAGAAAATTTGGTCGTAAGAGGGGACTCTGATTCATGAAATTATTTAAGTGTCCATAGAGGCTATCGGTACCCAGGCTGAAGCGGTTAGTAGATCGATGAAATATAAAAAAATTTTTTTAGCAAGGCTTTCCAGATTTCGGTATATTTCAAAAGGGAGAGAGAGAAGGTGAAAGTTGAGCAAGGCAACATAAAACTGGCACTCTTTTCTACACAAAAAAAAAAAAAAAAAAGAAGTTATGTGATGAAAGAGATAGCCAAGGCTCCAGAAGATGTTTTCTTTTACCAAGCTGTAGATACCACCTCATAGTTGTGGATCAGGGTCGTGAAAATCTAAAGAGTAACTCTGTCGGGGCTGTAAAAGGCTAAACTAGTAAACAGAGCCCTACTCGGTTTCCCCTTCACAATCTAAAAAAGCTGATCAATCCGAAGTAAAACATTCGAAGGCCCAGTCATCCTTGAAGAAAGTTTTATACGCTTATAATTGCACATCAGAAATCTTCCTTAAGTGATTCAACCTAGTATGTCCTTGGGAAATTTTAACAACTATCAGGTAGTAGTTAAATTATTTTGAAGAATATTTGTGGCAAAGCATGGTACATGGTCTATATTGTTTTGAAACTAGAGTCCTGGATTCTAAAATAGTGCTACTATTTTCCCCGTAGATATCGCCATTTGTTGAGAAGCAACACACCCCCACTAAAAAAATGAAATTCCATCCTTTGAAAATATTTAGTTTTCATTTTGCCGTAGGGACCCTCTTGATGTTTTTCAGGTTTTAATTCCAAATTTTGCTTGCCTCCTTCTTCTTCAAGTTTTGCATATACCAAAGTATCTAAGTAGGCTTGCATATGGCTTTGATTTCAATTTAGAATTCATTTTTTTAAATGTTAGAATCATTCTGAGTAAAGAAGATCTTTCACTAATATGTAAAAATGCAGAATACAGATGAATAAATTCATTGGAGTCAACCTACAATTTTTGGAAAATTTGCTAAGTGGAAGTAACTTGAGGAAACGTCGCGATTTCGCGACATATTCCATTTTTGGAAACGTCGCGATGTCGCGACATATTTGGACTAAAATAACCAAGTGATAAAAACGTCGCGATTTTGTGACGCATTTTGGATTGAAAGATAGCTTAAGAGTTTGTGGTAGAAGACAAGTGATGAGAACGTCATGATTTTGCGACGTGTTTTGGTAAAAGGAGCCAAGTGATGAAAACGTCGCGATATCATGACATATTCTGGTTGGAAGCATAGCTTAAAGAGAACATCATGATTTTGTGACGTGTTTTGGTAGAAGGAGCCAAGTGACGAGAACGTCATGATTTCGCGACGTGTTTTGGTAAAAAGAACCAAGTGATGAGAACGTCACGATTTCAGTGAAGACAAGTGATAAAAACGTCACGATTTCACGACGTGTTTTGGTAAAAGAACCAAGTGATGAGAACGTCACGATTTCATGACATGTTTTGGTAGAAGGAGCCAAGTGATGAGAATGTCACGATTTCGTGACGTGTTTTGGAAAAGAACCAAGTGATGAGAACGTCACGATTTTGCGACGTGTTTTGGTAGAAGAGCCAAGTGATAAAAATGAAGAAAAGACGCGATAATGATAGGATTGAAAGAGTTAAGAAAAAAAAATGGATGTAGTCATGTGAAAGAGCCAAGTGATGAGAAAGAAGGATGAAAATTTTGGTATTGAAAGTGCCAAGTGATGGAAACATCATGATATCATGACGAGTTTTATTAGAAGCAAATATTAAGAAAACGTCACGATATCGCGACAAGTGTTAAGTGGAGGCACAGCTCGAAGAAAACGTCGCTATTTCACGACGTGTTTCATTTTTGCGGTGACATAAGCTTGAAGGGAGCAGGTGAGGAAAGCGTCACGATATCGTGACATAGTTTGATTTCATGAGAATAGTGAGGGAAACGTCGTGATATTGCGACATGTCCCATTTTTGGACCTGTCTCATTTTTTGCGGTCAACAGCAGCATAGAAGAAATGAAGTAATGTGAAAACGTCGCGATATCGCGACATGTTCCGTTTTCGAACCTGTCTCATTTTCGCGATGCCATGAGCTTGGAAGAAGGAAATCAAGCCGACATATAATGAACATTAGGGTTTTAATTTAATAATATTAAAATGCTAATCCTTGTTTTTCTTTTGCAGAAAGCGATCTGGCAGTTGCATACTAGCAGGAGTAATGGCGGAAAAGACAAAAATAAGTGCAGATCAGGCGAAGGCCATCAGATGGAAATGGGAGATGCCGAGAATTTCTGGTCCATCCAGATTTTATAGATCTGGCCACAAAGAGACTTTACGGTGTGACTAAGCAGCTGCCTCATTTAGTGAAATATGTCGACGATTGGCCGAAAAGTGAAAATATCTACACACAGTTACTGGAATTTGTCGATGGACGCATTTAACAGGAGAATTTATGGTGAAAGTAATGGCGTGCAAAGAATTTCAACTCAAAGGCGGCTCTGCGAAGATAAAATGTCAGAGAAATCAGTGACTCATCCGAATTTCTCTGAGGAATTAATGAGATGCTCCCGGCAGATGCACCAGAAAGATGAAGATACCTTCACACGCAGTGCCCATTTATGGAATATATCGACGATCGGCGAGAAAACAAAGATATTTACTCATAGTTATAGATGGATGAGAATAATATCAGATCGTGCCTTCTCCATTTATGGCAAGTAACCGCACTAAGATTTACAGAATGGTTAGGGTTTATCGAAACTCTATATTTAAAAGGCCTTATATTGTAAAACCTGGGTAGTAGGGTTTAGATGATAAGATTTAGGGTTTGGGAAGAAGATATTTTTGAAAAGATCAGGGTTTGTCCTGAGTCTATATATACTTCTTCTGGATGTAAACTACAGAGGCAGAAACTTAGAATAAAAAGCTATTGGAGCAATTTCCTGCAAATCTTGTTGAATGCTTTGTTCTGGACTTGGAGTTGGTGTGATTTTCATTTTCTGTGATAGCGTGGCCAGGAGCCTAATCTCTTTCGGATTGTGATAAGTTCATCTTCTTTTGTTTTTCTTCTCGTTAAGGTTTATTTAATTTATGTTGTAGATCTGTGTTATCAAGATTGGATATGCTACTAGGCTTCATTCTTTTTTATTGTATGCTAGGGAAAATTACAGATTTAAGGTTCAGGCCTGTTCTAATTGCTCTGTCCTCACTGTGCGAGCTAGGCTGCTGGTGAGAGATACCAATTTCAATCGACTCCCCTTGTTTGTGATTTTCTTTCAGATCTGTTTCATCTCTGTCTTATGCTCTTAGTAGAAGGTGATCTTAGAAATTTGGACACTTTCCTCTTTGATTTGTTCTATTGTGAAGCTAACTGGTATAACTAAAATTGGTAGTTTTGGTTTTGCAGCTAAGTTAGGTAAATTTCTCTTTTTGCCCTACTCTACTCTCTCTGTTCCACCGATTGAATGATCCATTTTTATCTTCTTTAAAATTTGTCTTTTATTTAAATCTGCTAAAGCATAAAGAGCTAGATCAAAGAACTGATTGTAAATCTGAGTGTCCACAAAGATAACCAACTCCAAAAACATTACTGAACTAAAGCCCAGAACCCGTTGTAAGGTAACAGAAAGTCCGCTTGAAACTATTCCAGAAGCGAAAAAGAGTGAATAGACATTCGACCCAACTCTGTAACTCACACCTTGGATATCCAGCAAGATCCTAAAGTGAGTGGGATTTATCCCTTATAAGTGTTATCGGGATATCATGCTCATTCTTCACAGGGTGTGTATAAAAGTCAAACCAACACAACCTAAACCTCCTTATAATATTAATGAACAATTATCAAACATTACAGCTAGAATTTCCCTTTTGGACCTCTTACGATCTTCTCCCACACATAGAGATGAATTAATGCTCACATTAAGCCAGATGATGGTACCACAAGAAATTCACCCTCAAGACATGGCCAATACTATAATAATTTGTGAAGTTGATTGTATTGAATTTCGGGATAGAGACATACCACAACATAGTTTACACAAAGATAACCCCTTATATATTACTGCCTTAATTGGAGATGTAGAGCCATTTCTAGAATGACATGAATGAACCTTTTGAGGTAGAGCCGTGGCCCGCCCGATGTGGTGCGGGCCTATTTTCTAGTAAGTGTCAGCCATTCAAGGATGATGACCATCTTATAAGTTACCAAGATTATTTAGATGAACATGATGGTTTGCATTTAACGAATAAGCCATTCACATGTAATATGCTATCTATAGCCTATCCTGAGATGATCGTTGAATCCGACGATGAGTTGGAGGGAGATATCTTCCATGATGTCTCCGTTGAGGAATTATTACATAACGAATTTTATTTTGATGGCTCTATACCTACTATAGCCCAGCTTGAGGCCATGACTCCTCAAGATGAATTATCCAAGCTAACCTTGGAAGAATTATAGGAATTAGGTGTCTCACCTGCCCCACCTAATCTTGAGAGATATCTACACATGGAAGTAGAAAATGTCATTAAAATTAACATTGGAACCGAGGATAACCCTCACATAATCAACATCAGATCAGAATTGAGTCAAGAAAAATAGGATAAATACATTGCATTTCTTAAAGAATATGAAGATATCTTTGCTTGGACATATGAAGATATGCCAAGTTTAGACCCTTCTGTAGTTATGCATCTAGTAGTCCATCCGGATGCTAAACCTGTTAAACAAAAACTTAGAAAAATGCATCCTAAAGTGGCCTTACTGGTCAAAGGAGAGTTAGAAAAACTTCTGAATGTTATTTTTATACAAGCCATTGATTATGCTGAATGAATCTCGAATGTAGTTCCAATAACTAAGAAAGAATCTACTAAGGTTAGGGTTTGTACAGACTTTAGAGATATTAATGCTACATGCCCTAAAGACGATTTTCCCCTTCCTAACATGGATCAAATCATTTATTTTAATGCCGAGAGTGGAATGATATCCTTAATAGATGGATTTTATCGTTATAATCAGATCAAGATAGCCCCTGAAGATCAAGCTAAAACAACCTTTATTACCCCTTGGGGGACCTTTTGTTAAAAAGTGATGCCATTCGATTTAAAGAATGCATGTGCAACCTATCAATGAGCCATGACTTATATCTTTCATGATATGATGTATGATATAATACATGATTATGTAGATGACATTATAGCTCGTTCTACTGAAGAAGATGACCATTTAGATGACTTGAGAAAAGTATTTAATTGGCTAAGGGAATATCTTATCCAATTGAATCTAGCCAAATGTATATTCGGAGTTAAGTCCGATAAATTATTTGGGGTTATAGTTTCTTTACGTGGCATCGAAATTGACCCTCTCAAGATTGCGGCTATCACTGATATACCCGAACCCACAAATATATCTAAATTATGGAGTCTACAAGGTAAGCTTCAATCCATCCGTCGCTTCATCGATAAGTTGGTGGATAAAACTGGACCCTTTCTTAAGCTTCTTAAGAAGGATGTATTTTTCCATTGGGACAATGAATGTTAGGAAGCATTTGAACTCCTCAAACAATATCTTCTTAACCCACCTGTACTTTTTCCACCTAGACCGGATCTCCCATTTATCTTGTATATTTTTGCTTTAGATTTTGCTTTAGGAGCTATGTTAGCTCAACTTGATGATGAGAAGAAAGAGCATGCTAATTATTACATTATAAAAACATTAATTAGCTTTGAAACCCGCTACACAACATTAGAGAGGTTATGTCTAGCAGTCATATTTTCTACACAAAAATTATGCCATTATATGCTCAATCAGAAAACATACGTTATTGCTAAATCTGATCCCTTGCAGTATCTCATGAGTCAACCTTATTTATATGGTCGCACAGCAAAGAGGGTTCTTGCGCTAAGCGAGTTTGAACTCACATTTATAGGACACAAGTTTTTTAAGGGTCAAATCATAGCAGATCAATTAGCTGTACCACTCTTAGCATCCACCCATCCCCTTGTATTTGAGTTTCCTAACGAATGCTTTAAATTAGAGGTAGATCATTTGAAGCAATGGTCCTTATACTTTGACAGAGCCCCATGCATGAGTGGGGATGGTGCATATATTATTATGATATCTCCACAGAAACACCTCATACCTCTATCCTTTAAATCAATGTTTGCCTGTACGAATAACACTGTTGAATATGAGGCTCTAATCCTTGGATTATGAGCTGCCATGGCACTGAAAATTAAAAATATATTAGTTTTTGGTGATTCTCAACTTGTTATAAATCAAATTAATGATTTTTATCTGACTAGAGATGATAAATTGCACCCATATAAAGCATATTGCAATTAATATCTTTATTTGATCAAGTTACCCTAGAAGCTATTCCTCAAACTAGAAATTGTATGACTGATGCTATGGTCGTAGCTGCATCTATTTTACCCTTGGAGTTAGATGATGAATATGCTACCATCATTATTCGTCAACTCCAGGAACTCGCTTCAATTAAATCATGCTTGGAACCTTTGGACGTGTTTCTAATCAACGAAACTACTCCTGAACTTTGGTACACTGAAATCCTTAATTTTTTGCAAAATGGAACCTTCCTTGAAGGTTTTAATAGAAATCAGCACTGATTATTGCATAGACATGCAAGTCGCTTTGTAATAATTGGAAATACCTTATATAGGAGATCTTTTGAAGGTATCCTACTGAGAGTTTGAATCTAGAAGAGTCTAGATCATCTTTGAGTGAAGCCCACGATGGATCTTGTGGGGGACATTTTAGTGGTAGCGCCATTGCTAAGAAGCTCCTTAGGATAGGATATTTTTGGCCTACCATGGAGAATGATGCACATGATTATGTGTGCCATTGTGACAAGTTCTAGAAACATGCTGACCTTGTCCATGCACCTGCACAAGAACTGTAGGCTATTTCATCTCCTTGGCCCTTTTCAAAATGGGGCTTAGACATCATTGGAAAAATCAATCCTATGTCATCTAATGGACACAAATTCATCATAACCGCCACTGAGTATTTTATGAAGTGGGTTGAAGCTATGCCCCTAGCTTCTTGCACTGGAACCCAAGTTTCCAAATTTATTTTCAATCAAATTATTTGTAGGTTTAGAATTCTTGCAAATCTCATCTCGGATAATGGAACTTGTTTCAAAAATAAATATGTAAATAAACTATGCCAAAAATATAAAATTCAACATCGTTGGTCCACTCCCTATTATCCTCAAGGTAATGGCCAAGCAGAAGCATCTAATAAAACATTAATTAAAATCCTCAAAATACTGGTCAATAAATCTAGCCGAGATTGACACATTCAATTATATCCTGCTTTGTGGGCTTATCAAACTAGCGTTCGTACTCCCACGGGCACTTCACCTTTTGTTTTGGTTTATGGCACTGAAGCTATTTTTCCCTTTGAATTAGAAGTTCCTTCTTTGGCTCTGCTACTTCAAGATACTGAAGTAGGAGATGAATATCATGCTGACAGATTTAGTCAGCTGGAACTCCTAGATGAGAAGCGCATCAATGCTTTGGAGCATCTTCGAGCCTACCAAAACAAGCTCAAATGAGCATATCTTAAGAAAGTTCATCAGCGATCCTTTGAGATCGAAAACCTCGTCTTAAAAGAAAATAAAAAAATACTAATGCAACTAAAGACCTTAAAGGTAAATTTGAACCTAAATGGCTTGGGCCATATATTATCACTGCTAAATTTGGATCGGGAGCATACAGATTAGCTACCTTAGATGGTAAAGATATTAAAGAGCAACTAAAAATTATGCATCTTAATTGCTATTATGCATAATTCTGGTAATTTCATCACTGTATATATTGTACATCTTGTCTTATTCTTAGTAAATTCATATAAAAATTTCAAAAACAGTCATATTATGTATTCTTTCAGTTCATAAATAAAAAAAAAAAATCAAAATTATCAAAATCTTCAAAACATATTTTATTTCTTGCACCTATCAATTCTTGAAGTATTGCAGTTATATTTTTAGTTGTTTTGGATAAATTAGCATTTATTTGGAATCCCTCACTTTCACACTCACATGAATAAATATCTTGATCTTATTTGGTATGATTATTAATCTCTCTTATATCAAAGTCCACAGTTAAATTAAATAAAATTTTGAGCATAGAGAACTGATCTTGTTATTTACTTGAACCAAGTATACCTTTTCACATTAAAATGATTTCATTGCAAATTCAAAACAATGCTACATAGTAGAAGTGGTCTCTTGAGAAAAAATTTTCCCGTGCTATCCTATCATGCACATGGTCTAGAATCCTTGAGAATTGACAAAAGGACAAGCTCACCCCTACCCAGAATAAAAATCCCTTGCTCTACAGCCAATCCGAGCAAGTATCCCTAGTATAGCAAGAAAAAGAAAAAGAAAATCAAGAATAAAATCATGAGAAAAAGAAGCATTATTTCAGTAGCATTTTGTACCATCTCAAAAATATTTTAGCATTATCTCAGTATCAAGCAAAAATACAAAAAAAAGAAAGAGAAAAGAAAAAGCAAAAAACAATAAAATCCCTTCCCCTATCATTTGAAAAGAAAAGAAGGGTGAATGAGCTTGAATCCCTGGAATTCTCAATTATTCGAAAACTGTGAGGTAAGCCCCATAACAGGTGGTTTGTGCCCAACCCGCTTGGCCTTGGGTAACTCCTAGTGTGGTGATATGTCTGTTACATTAGCGACCTTCTTTTGTATAGACCTATGTCTACTCATGGATTAGCTAGATCTTGACGACCCGACTTACATAGTAGTTTGGTACGGTTATATGCATATAAATCATGGTCAACAAACACTCATTTGGTTAATTCAAATTACTTGTATCAAATTATCTTGCTCAAAATCGGTAAATGAACAATACAATTGCACACACATTTGTATTTGAGATATTTTGTATCATTATGATAGATCAAGATCGGAAATGAACTCACATATGCACATGGGATTCCTTATAAATATAAATTTTGTCTTTAAGATAAATATTTATGCAAATCTTCTAGAATAATTTGATTTTATTACTTGAGAATATTGGCTTAGCATAAAAACAATTAAATACCTTTCTTTTCAAAATCCAAAAATTCTTTCAAAACATGTTCAAAAATCTAGAAATAAAGTCATGTTTATATATTTTTGACTTTTGCAACGATGGTATAGTTTCTAAACCTAAATTGAAATTTTATGCCTAATGCAAGTCCTCATCTTATATTTTCTGTTTATCTTAAACTCAAAAATCAACTATGCAATAAAACTATTATATCAATTTCTTCTTTGAATTTTGCGATGATGGTATAAGTCTATACCTAAAATTCTATGCCTAGCGCAAGCCATCGTTATAATTTTATTTCCCATTTATTTAAATCCATAAAAGCATATGGCTTAAATCATTATGTTACACAATTGTGCTTTAAAAAGAATGAAAATATTTTCTATTTCATGTTATTATGTCAACATTCAGTTTTGTGACGATGGTATAATTCCTAGGCATTTGTTCAAATTTCTATCACACTTAGGAATTTTATGCCTAGAAAAAATCATATTTTTAATATTTCATGCATAATATTTTCATGGACATCTGAAAACAAATCATCACCATCATAATTTTTTTCATCATCACAACACAAAAGTCTTAAGAAAGTCTCTTAAGCACCCTTTTTACTTTTAGCAATATTTCTCTACTGAGATTAGCTTAATGACCTAGCAAGCGACGACTCCATGAAATGGTCATGTAATAGTGACAATGTCCTTTGAAATTATTGTTAGAAGTCACTATTTTTTTCATCAAATCACACCACAACAACCAATTTGTTTACATCAGATTATTTCATTTAAATTTTATGGCATGACATAAAAATTATAATATTTTCAAACAACATAATTACATGAATAATCAATCAACAATTAAAATATTAAAGCATCATAAAACATATGCACAAGTCATATCACAAAAAGAATATATATATATATATATATATATATATATATATATATATATATATATATATATATACAAGAAATATATGTACATCATATCAAAATGGATTGGTATGCCACAATCTATACCCTGGCATACTCAATCCTCTCAAAACTATACAATATATAGTCAATGTGCCACTAGTCTTGAGAAGCCCTCGAGCTCTCAGCCTCATCTCCTATCCCGCTCTGAGGTGGAGGAGGTGGTCCCATCAGAGTCCATCCTGTGTCGCGGGTCCTCGATGTCAATCGTGAGGATGTCCTCGATGACCCCATCCTGACCGCTCCACAATGTCGGCTATCAATTGTAACCTCTAGCCCTATGGAACTAGTTGGAAGTATGATCCTTGATAGAACATGGTCTGAGCAATAGCCCGTGCCAACTCTCGCATGCTCACCCCTTCACTCTAAGCCCTAAGTCGTGTAGCCTCATCCTGCAACATCTGCACCTGAGCTCGTAGGTGGGCATTCTTTGCTCGAAGAGCCGCCATCTCGTTGCTCTCTTCCACCTCAATACCCTTGCCATTATCAAATGATTGGTGGCCTCTCCCTCTACTAAGAAGGGAGCCCCTCCTCCCTCCTCTCTGGCTACTACAGTCCTTCTGAAGCCTGTGGCACTCTCTTATGTCTCTCCTAAGGATACCATCGCTGATACCTCCCTTCGTGACTCTTCGCTACATCGATGGAATCCTGGTGCCACCTCCCCATCTGCTACACAATAGCATGCATTAGACCCTGTGCCCTCGTAATTTGAGGAGGATGGATGCCTGCATACCAGGCATCATATTCATTTGCCACCCCAACATCGTCCCCATACACTGGCTAAATGGGGGTATCGATCCTGATTCCAAAACCGTTGCATGTCTAGAGCCCCGCTCAGTGTAGTATTATCCTGAACAGTCCAAGAGTACTTGTAATATATGAAAGAAGGTATCCCCTACTATAGACTAAACTACCTCAAAAATTGGTCGTAGCGATGGAGCTCTACCTCTCCCAACTCCATCCTCAACTAGCAGACTCGCCTGATGCAAGCCAGCTCTTGTTCATCCTCTCCCCACCTTGGATGCTCCGTCCATGACCTCCAAGTGATCTGATCTAGGATGAGGTCGTATAGCAACCTCCAAGACATCAGAAGATTTATCTACCACTGTGACCCTCTTTGGAGCCACCAATAGAAAAATTGGGGTCTCTCCCGATCAACCCCTATCAGTGGAAGCCCTACCGAATTCGTATCGCAATGTGCTCCCAACACCAAACCTGTAGTAGCGATGTTAGTACTAGATATCAACCTCCATTGTATATGACCCCGTATAAGATCCTATACAAGTGGCATAGTACAAAAATACCCCACGAAAACCTGTAATCATGGTATCTCATGTCGCAGACCACATCTGAGAGGAGCCACGATAACCTACATCCGCTCTGGTGGCATAGAAGTAGGCCATCCACCACCTCTGCCAAAACTTGGGTCAATCGAGACACCCCAGGCATCTGCCTTAATGCCTCGATGTTCACTCCACCCTTATCTAGGGCGAAGCTTAGATCTGCATACAGTCGCATCATAGCATGGACCTAATTGGCCGAAGGAGTCATAAATCACCCATGTATGGGGATCCTCAAGATCCTCCACACATCCTCTAGAGTGAGAGCCATATCCCCTATCGATAGTCGAAAGTAGGATGATCCCAGATACCATATCTCTGCTAGGTCCGTCAGTAGCCCCATGTTCATAGGAATTTGTGGCATCTCTGCCACATGCTGCAATCCAACCACCGTTAGCCTGTCTCACTCAGCCTAATCGAGTGTAGCTACATCATCTCTAAGCCCCCTGTATTTCCATTCCTAACTCTTTAGTAATCCCCTCTACAAAATAAATAATAAAAAAGCAAAAATCATTAGTACATAATCATTAAAATCGATTCAAATTAATTTCATCTCAAAAAAATGATATCGCCCATTATTGGACGATACCGTACCAAATTTAGCAAAATCATCCTTAATAGGACAAAATTGTCTCTGATTCGTCAATTTGGGAATCATATATTATTGTATGAGATTGCCCCTATTTCTTTGATTTCATCCTCAAACAAAATCGATGATATAGAGACGATTTCGACAGAATTGGGATGATTTCGTCCCGCGATCATCGATAGCCTAAAAATGATCGTGACGCCTAAAAACATTTTAAATTCAATTAAAAAATTAAACAAATTAAGCTAAAAACATAATGTATCAAGTTTAGATCCTTACCCGCAACCCGCGTCGGACCTCTGTCGATCTATGTGCTGTTTCCACCATTTCGCCTACAGAGCTCTGAAACAGTGAAAGTGAACAGTAAAAATGAATTAGGGTTTTACCCTAATTTTTCTATTTTTATTTAAAAAAAAAACAACATTTTTTTAATTTTGCTTTTTCGCGCTTTTACCTAAAATGTTTGATTTGGGTAAAAACTCGGAGGGGGCACCATAGCAAGCAGTTGTACGATTCGACCTAGAATTGTCGTCTAAAAAATAGAGTAAATTTTTGCTTTCTCGTAAAGAATGAAGAACTCGTCTTTAACGCATTTTATTTGGAAAATTCGCTAAAGAGGGGGAAAAATGTAGAACCCTAAAATTGGTGCAGTTAAACCATCAGCAACAAGATTAAAAATTTGAATTTTAACCCCTGAAATCACTTGTTAACTGCTCACCTCATTTTTCACACCATTTTTAGAATTTATTTTGACCGTTGGACGATATCGTCGTCGATCTGACGATATCATCTGAGATCAGACGAATTCATTTGGGACAAAATGTCCAGACGATTTCATCCCAAAACAAATTTTTTATAATTTGCTTCTGTTTCAACAACCTCTCCAACTCGAACATAAGCGTGTCTGCGCGGTTGGATATTCCTATGTTGGAGATCTCCCAGATTGGGATGATGCCCAACGTCCTAACCTCCATCTAATCCTATATAAACTTGGAATTTTCCCATGGCTGATCATTTCCCTGCAACTTTAATTTTGTGCTATATTAGAACATCCTTGCCCGCATCATTTGCATTTGTATTTTCAAGTTTTATTGTAGGATTTTATTGTGTTTCAGTCGGAGGAAGCTCGGATCGATCCTGATGAGATTGACGATGATCTTGTACGATTGCAGACGATTTTGACTACAGTTCAGATTGGGGGCAACCAGAGCCCTGAGTTTGCATTTTCTACCTTTCTCTCTTATTTAATTATGCATTAGATCGATTTATTTCTATTCTGCATCCTGGAGTTCACCTCATTTAGCATGTTTGCATGATAAAAATTAAAATAGGTTATTAGAATAGTGCATCCCATTTGATTTGCTATCTGTATTCATTATTTAAGCATCTATACTATTATTTCTATCATTTTGCATTATTCTTGCAATTGCATTTTTGGTTTTTGGTGTCTGTTTCCATGATTGCAGGTTTTTGACGAATTCGTCAGGTCATTGATGATTTTGTCTGATCTCAGATGATCGCCTATGATTTGGGACGATTCTATACAATTACAGATGATCCTATCATATCTGGGATGGTCTGGAATCCTACAAGTTTTAGAATCTTCATCAAACATCAGGAATCAGGTGTATTCCTCTCCATTTCACGTAGTCTCTATATTTAAGATTCATTCATGTTTGCTATCTACATATAAACCCAAAATTTCATATAGAATAGCTTAGATTCATTATGGACAACCTAGGAATTTGAATGATTGGATATAAAATGAACACATCAAACCCATTCTCAACCTAGGCACGGAAACTGCCACTCAAATTTTCTTGGTGAACCCCATCATCCATAAAAAATTCACCCTTATACCCCTCCCCCAAGAGTTGCAACCTTCAAAGGGCCTCTCCATTCGAAGTATTGTCCCATCGTTCTCGCATCCCCCTTCTAGGGCATGGATCCTTTAGCACGAAGGTAAGGGTGCAAAACATTTGGGTGATACATCCTCAAACGACGATGAATTCAAGGATGAAGTAGAAGTTGCTTATGTAAGGCCTTTATATGCACATCACCTGCTACCTATAGAGTCGGTACATGTTATCGAAGAGATTATTCCCAACATCGATCATTTAGAAGAAGATATTGAGCCAATTTTCTCAGCACTATCGTACATAAGGTATAATTATCCATTTTTTTCTTGATAGCGACGACAACGTTCAAGAAGTAAGATTCATGGGGTATCATTTGGAGGAGCGTCCTATGGGAGTAGGAGCGAATGAAGGGCTCTGGTTATTAGATAGTGATGAAGAAGATGAGCTAGATAGGGCCTACCTTGGTCCTCCATATTTGTGTTACCATCACCAATGCATAGACATAGATGAAGTCTATCATCAGTTACGTATAGGTCTATGTCTAAGAGCAAGATGATTAACCCTAGATCAGATTCATCGGATGGTTAATCCTCCTCTGTCGACTTACATGAAGCTCATGGATCCAAATAATCCTATTCTACAGTTAGTGCATAGGGGAGATCCGATTGTTCGTAGTCCTCATAGAGAAGACCCATTTGTATATGTGCCATTGAAGCCATACATTGGGAGTGGAGATTACATCAATTATGTGGAGGATTGTTTGTGTGGTTCTGGAGGCCAATACCATTCAATCAATATGGTCTTCATTGACTTGACCACTCCACTTTGCAATCCAACAAATTTGTCTAAACCATTGTATCTTAATTTAGATGCTATCGACTGGGATCACGTTGATTTTTCAGTAGAGCCTGAAGATATCTTCCCCAATGAAGAAATGTTGCAACCTTTCCATTTTGCACCAGGCTGTGCATATGATTTTTATCATGCAAAAAATACTTCCAACGAGAAATCGATAAATCTAGCTAATGACATCTATATGATCCCTACACCTCACCAGCTTGAGGAGGGTTTGCATATGTTAGTAGAGGAAAACTTTGAAGTGGATATCAACAATGATCTCACCAATCCAAAGAAGGTTAAACTTGGAGAGAGTCTCACTCCAGATGAGCGGGCCACCCTCATCCCTCTGCTGAAAGAGAGACCAGATTTGTTTGCTTGGATGTACAAGGATATGCCAGGTCTAGACCCAAAATTGGTTACACATAACCTTTCACTAGATCTGACGAATAAGTCGATCAAGCAAAATCTTAGGAAAATGCACCCAAAAATAGCCTTAATGGTGAAATATGAGCTACAAAAGTTGTTGGATGTAGAATTTGTAATTTCCATCGACTATCCATAATGGCTGTCCAATATGGTACCCATGGGAAAGCCCGATGGAAGAATCTATATTTGCATGGATTTTAGAGACCTAAATAAGAAAACACCCAAAGATTCATTTTCATTGCCTAATATTGATGCTCTCATAGATGCAAATGTAGGTCATGAAATGCTCTCCTTAATGGACAGTTTTTCTAGTTATAATCAAATTCAGATTAAATCCGAATACCAGCATAAAACCGCGTTTATAACGCCATAGGGAATTTTTTGCTATAAAGTTATGCCATTTGGACTCAAAAATGCTGGTGCCACATATCAACGGGCCATGACATACATTTTTCATGACTATATGCACAAAATTCTTGAAGATTATATCGATGACTTGTTGGCCAAGTAATTGCTGCGAGAAGAGCATGTAGAGGTCTTAAGAAAAGTTTTCAATTGGCTGATAGAGCACAATGTCAGGATGAATCCTAAGAAGTTCATATTTGGCATAAATTTTGGTAAATTATTAGGATTCATTTTCTCTAAGAGAGGCATCGAAGTAGACCCAGTGAAGTTCAAGGCCATTTTGGAAATGCATCATCCCACCAATATTAAGGAATTAAGGAGCCTTCAGGGCAAGGTAGCATTGATAAAGCGATTTATCCCTCAACTATCAGATAAATATCGACCCATGAATCGAATGCTACATAAGGATGTCCCATTAAACTGGGACGAGTATTGCAAGGCAACCTTCACTGAGATAAAGCAATACCTGGTGACGTTGCTAGTGCTAGCTCCATCAAGGCCAGAGGTGCCTTTTCTACTGTATATATCGAAAAATGAATTTGCACTAGGAATAATGTTAGCCCAAAAGAATGTGCAAGACAAATAATAGGCCGTATATTATATTAGTCAAACCTTGGTGAGCTATGAGCTTGGGTATGCATATGTGGAAAATTTGTGTTTAGTAGTGTTTGCTACAAATAAATTACGACATTACATGCTAAGTCATACGACGTATGTTATATCCAAACAGAACCCTTTGCAGTACATGATGAATAGGACTTATCACAATACATGTACTATGAAGTGGATCATGCTATTGAAAAAATTCAATTTTCCAAAAGCCCATTAAGGGATAGGTCATAGCAAATCAATTAGCTGAGGCACCACTGTCAAACAATAGGCCTCTAACAATCGAGCTTCTGGATGATGTAGTATTCATCATATCTGAAGCTCCCAAACCTAAAAAACTAGAGAACAACACTGATATGACTTTGTTATTTGATGGTTCGAAGTGTGAACAAGGGGGTGGTATCAGAATAGTGTTCTTCATGTTGTAAGGAGCTCCAATACCCTTGTCATTCAAGTTGGATTTTTTCATGCACCAACAACAACATTGAGTATGAGGCCCTACTGCTGGGCCTCCACATAGTTTTTGCCATGAATATGAACATCTTTGGTGACTCCTTGCTCATAGTAAATCAAGTCAAGGGACTTTTTTAGTGTCATTGTCCCATATTGAAAGCCTATAAATATCTAGTTGACACATATTTGGCCAAATTTGAATGGTATAACATTGAGGCAATCCCTCAATCGTCAAATAGGTTTGCAGACACCATGGCTTCTTTGGGATATTTAATCCCTCAAAATTTGTCTGATAATTTCACTACCATCCATATCTAGACACTCTTGTATCCAACAACAGAGCGTGAAGCCTATGATAACAAAGAATTGGTTAACATGATCAATGTAGAACCAAAAGCTGAATGGTTCTGCAAAGCTGAAGACTTTCTTAAGAAGACACCCTGGGGGTCATTAACCTCTTAGAGTCCTATGGGGAGTGGTACTACCATTCACCATAGGGTTTTTTTTGAGTCTGCATTTGCAAAGGTAAATACGTAGGGGGAGCAAGTCATCTTAGTAGTCGAAGTTGAGATTTATCAAAATTGGATGTTGCAAATTAAAGACTTCCTAAAGCTTAGTATAATCCCAAAGGGATTTCCACATGCCACAAGGCACACATTTAAACATAAAGCAGCCAAATATGTCTTAATAGGAGACATACTGTATCGAAGAGGCTATGATGGAGTTCTCCTTCATTACTTAGAGCCCCAAGAGGCATCATGGGCAATTTTACAGGCTCATGACGGTATGTGTGGTGGCCATTTCAGCGGCATGGCCATCATCAAGCGCATCCCTTGAATGGGCTACTATTGGCCCACTATGGATAAGGAGTGTAATGTGTATGTCAAAAAATTAGTTAAATGCCAACATCATGCTAATCTTATGCACTTGCCATCGCAGGCCTTACAGTCCATTCAAGCGGCTTGACCATTTGCTCAGTGGGGACTAGATATTATAGGAAAGATCTCTCCTCTGTCATCAGGTTGGCATACATTCATAATTATGGCTACTGAGTATTTTACAAAGTGGGTGGAAGAAATACCCTTAACAACGACAACTGGAGCTCGTATAGCAGAGTTTATATTTGGAGCATATCATAAGTCATTTTGAGATTCCATCCAAAATAATATCGGATAATGGAACGTCTTTCAAGAACAAAATTGTGAGAGCTTTGACATCTAAATATAAAATCAAACACATTTTTGTGACTCCATACTATCTGTAAGAAAATAGGTAGGTTGAAGGCTTTTTATGCTTGAAGAGCATAGTAAAAGGCTTCGAGGGTTGCTTGTAACCGCTCGGTCATCCTAAAAGGCTCCAAACACTCTCATAAGTGGTTTGGTCAATAGAAAAGCTCCAAAGGCATATATAAGCCCTTTGGTCAACCTTTAAAAGCTTTGAGGGTTGTTTAAAACTGCTCGATCATCCCAAAAGGCTCCAAGGGTTCCTTAAACCACTTGGTCGTGTCAGTTAAAAGCCTTAAGGATTTTCTTATAATCGCTCGATCATCCTAAAAATCTCCAAAGGCATATGTAAGCTTTTTGGTAAATCCCAAATGCTCCAAGGGTTTCTAAACATTGCTCGGTCATCCTAAAAAGCTCCAAGCTCATCTATGAGTAGTTTGGTCAATCAAAAGACACCAAGAGTTTCTAAAAAATTGCTTGGTCAACCCAAAAGCTCCAAGGATTCTCAAAAATTCCTTGGTCATCCCAAAAGGCCCCAAAGGTTCTCATAAATCCCTTTGGTCAATATTAAAAACACTAAGGTTTCTTAAGAATCGCTTGGTCAATCCAAAGGCTTCAGAGGCATGTACTCACCATTTGGTCATATATGAGGCTCAAAACTCATAAAAATTATAAAATCAATAAAATCCAAAAAAAAATGGATAAAGCATAAAATCCAAAAATAGTTGCATTTTGCATTTGAATTTTGCATTGTCATTTTGCATTCACTCATGCATTCACTGCATTAATACATTACATATAGGTATTCGTCATCCATTGCATTATGTAATAGAAGGCATTGTGTTTGTCAAATATTACAAACAACACCACATTTGTGCTTAAATCATGCATCTTTGCATTTATCATGATCCACCATTCATGTGAGTAATTGTATTTTTCAACACAAACTATAATGTTTCTATGGAGATATACTAGGGTTTTTTGGTCACTCAGCCATACCTAGTGATCTTATCAAAATTTGGTAGAAAGCTTGCTTTGCTTTTGTGGCTAAGGTTCAGTTAGTATAGCCCTCAACATATCAAAAGCCTATTAATAATCAACAAATTTAAAAAATCCTAACAAGGACTAGAGGAAGATGAAAGCTGTGAAGCAGGACCAGGTATCCTGAAGTGAAAAGAGTTATTCTTGCTTATCCCTCTCTATGGACAATATGTAAAATATTGGCAGTTGGCAAAAGGACAGGTTAGATTCCTATTTAGAATCACTTGCTTACGATAAAATGAGCGATATCCCATATCAATCATCAATATTGATACCCTAGATTGATATCCTAGATCGACTTCCCAAGATTGATATCCCATATTGATATCATAAGATCGATATCCTCAATCGATATACCAAAAATAGTTTTTTCCATATAAATCCCCAAAAGGAATTTTTTTGAAGAAAATTATCAAATGCAAATGTCGAAAAGTGAAGATCAAAAAAGAGTCTTAAATCAAAGCTCATAGTGAAGATCAAATAAAGATCATAAATCAAAGTTTGAGTGGAGATCAGATGAAGATCAAAAATATAGTTCAAAGAGAGATCAAAAGAATATCCAAATACAGTTCAAAATGAAGATGGAATCGACTCCCTTGCTTCACTACATATGAGCAAGTATCCCAAAAATTGAAGGATAGAAGGAATGAGCCTAAATCCCTAGAATTTTTGGCACTACTATACTTTACGCATGACAATAGGTTTGATGCATTAGCACCTCGCTTATAAAAAAGACCAATGTTTGAATGTGGAAGAGCTAGCTTCAGGTGTATTGCATTGCCTAGTAGCTTAGTACAACTAAAATCTAAAATAGATATTGGATAAGACATTTGTGGAACCCCTATCTTAGCAATGGGCTGAAAGAATCCCGCTTGACATCGGGGAACACTCGTGTCTTATATTAAAATAATCAGGTGCACACACAGGGATAATGAACAGTTAGGGCCTATCCTAGCAAAAGCCTTTTATCTCAAAAGTCTAGTGTGGTTAGTATGCAACTTTTGATAAGTCTATTAGGGTGTTTGAGTCTCATGGAAAACCTCAAAAATTTCTCTCGTAGCAACAAAATATCAAATATCACAACCATATAAATCATTAAATGGAAAAGTATCGAATTTATGATACATCATATAGTGCACAATAAAAATATAGGATAGATACCGAATGGATATTAGAAATAATATTTAGATGACCACTGACTATATCGTGCATATTTTTCAAATTTGCAAAAGAAAATAGAATGACACACTATACCATTCACATCATACAATTGCATTAATTGCATTTTATATATGGGTGATCAATTGATTAAATTCTTAAGGATTTTCAATTACATTCATGATTTTTATACATTCTGTGGTGTCATCCATTAGATTGATAAACATATTTGCATTCATTCCTTATGTTTTAAGTGATTAAAGCATACAGGTTCATTTACATTAGATTACCATTGTGTAAATAAATCATTACATACATTAATGCATATAATAAAGTAATATCAGATATGCGTTAAGAGAAAATATTGCATCCATATGCATCCATCATAAATCACACATTTAAGCATCTAGATCACTGCATATAATCATCATCATAAATCAAATAGCTATCTAGTGCATGTCATCCATACATAACATTATATAGCATCTAATTAACATAAGCATTACATCCATGTGCATAATATAAATAGAAAATTAAACATATAATCAACGACACGTAATGAGAAAAAATGATAATTATCATATATATATAAATATGTGTCTCAAAGTACATCAAATGAGTACAAAAATACCCGCAAGCTACAATTGTGTAGGTCCTCGACCTTACACAAAAAATTATACATATACAAAAATTAGCTATCATCTGATAAGAGCCCTAGCTCTGGTCGACTCCCCTAAATTAGAGCTCTCACCACCTCCCTCAGATCTGTGACCTGGAGCCTACTTTGCAGTCGGATCTGGACCCTATTATGCACCCTGCTAAGGATCCTATGTACCACCTAGCCCAAAGAGGCCTAGCACACTAGAGACTGGTATGACCATGTGGCTAGTCCTTTTGCTAGAGGTCCTACTTGTATCCCTATGGCTCCTATGTGAGCTACCACCCTATGTGCTAGAGGACCTATGTATCCTCTTTGTCCTATGGGTCTGCTAGCTCAAGCTAGCTGTGGATTTCCCCATAGTATTGAACCTAGTTTATTGAGACCCTGTAGCACGAGAATCCTCTGGGATCGTGCCACCAATCAACCTGATGTAGCCCTACATCTAGTCTATGCAGGTTACCCTGATCATGTGTCTGTCATTGCCCTCCTCCATGAGGGCCTGTAAATACTAGATATCTGACATAGGATCATGACCCATACCAGTAGGTGGTGCCATAATAGCACAAGAAGATGAAGGATCTCCTCTCTGAGCCAGGTCCAAGTACCTCTCTACTATAGCCATACCTAGTCACACATCTACCAAATAACATACACTGGTGAGCTCATGAACTCTTACCTCTATCGCCATAGCCCATGGAGTCAGGCTAGTGATATGATGTGCTACCTCGATTAGTCTACGATCCTTATCAGTCAACTAGGCATGCAAGATAGAAATGGTGGTGTCTCCCTCTAGCTATTGTGTGATGTACCTACCAAGCTAACTCTGCAAGTCAACAACATGAGCTAGGAGCAGCCCCTCTATGATGTCAAGAGGGGCCTCACCCTCCTCAGGAGTCTTGTTGTATGGGTCTACCTCAGGAGCCTCCTTGGTAGTAGCCTCCATGCCCCATCCACCCTCTGTCCACTGGTGCACCCTGTGCCCATCAGGATCCATCTCTGCCTCTACTTGGTCTACTACTTGACCTAGAGGTCCCAATACATGCCATCAGAGCATGGACCACCATCCATCATATGCCAGTGTGGTCATAGATCTATCAACTCCAGTCTCCTAGAAGTCATCTAGCTCATATCTTAGAGCCAGAGGTCGAATCCATGGTAGAACCTGCTCTAGTGCCAAGCGCCTATAAGGAAAGGGGATATTCGAGATGTGCTGCACTATCCCAAACTGTCATAAGATATGAGAGTAGAACTGATACTCTCTAATATTGACCTTTCGATCGAGTAGCCACCTGTCTTGGTGAGATTGTTGAAGCCACTCACCCATCTCAGTCCATGCTGGGAAATCCATATATGGTCGCCACTCAATGTCATCAGGGTCGAGTGATCTGAACTATGTGATATAATGCTAAACATCACTAGCATGGGTCCTGCTCTTGAACCCCTCCTCCTCTTGAGGCCAAAAAGTGACATAACACTGGTGAGTGTTTTCAATCTCAGTAATATGTAGGGGAAACTTCCCAGGATGCTCTATCATGATGTGCTGCCAACCCCAAATATGAAGAAGTAGGCTGCAACTAATGCCTCGATGGCTTCAGTATGTAATTTGGTATAGCTCTCTATACAAATGGAAGAGCAGGGTGCTCCCCTAGGCCAATTATAGTGGTTGAGTCATGGACCTTTGAACCACTCTATGGATAGTGGCTAAGAGGTTCCAGGGAATCCTCATGCTCGAGAAGTCTAGAAGGACTACTTGCACCACCAGATGCATAAAAATGGCCTCACATATAGAGAAGACATTCTTCCCTTGCTAGTAGCCGATATGAACCCCTCCATGATCAATAGTGCCCTGAGCCTCCTCACTCTGAGCATCGAAGATAACATAAAAAATTGGCACTTTGGCTCTAGAAGTAGAAGAGACGATGGCCTCACCATCAATGGGGATCCTAAAGATCCTATAGACATCCTCTAGGGTCACCGTCATTTCACTTGTAGGCAGGTGAAATGTGTTGGTCTGCGCATTCTAGCATCAGGCCAACGTAGTCAAGTAGGCTTGATCCACCCTGATAGTGGGAAGATCCAGTACATAGCCAAATATGACGACTCTAAACCATGCACGCTCATCGTCGGTGAGTTTCCCAAGGAGAGGCTTAAGGATGTTGGGCTCACGAGCTCTAGAGGTCAACCTATAAAATAGAAAACATAATATAAGGAAAATCTAACTAAAAATAAGCAAAAACATTTAAAAATTGATAAAAATACAAAAACATGTCATCATGCAGTCATACAAATCAAAAATATCAGTCATACAGGTCAAAAATACATTAAATGATATTATTTGCATATTTAACCTTAGAAAAATAAAAATTTTGATAAATTTTTTCTAAAGTTTGCGAACTATGGGTCAAACCTACGGTTCACATGCGGTCAAAAATTGACCGTTGGGATTTTAAATGTAGAACACAGCTAGCAGCTATGATCCCCAATTGATCATCTGGGAACCATAGCTGGTACCTACGGTCTATGACTGAAATCTCGTTGAGTATTTTACCGTGGCCAAAAACAAAAAAAATAAAAAAAAAGCAATCCTACGCTACCCTAACCTAAGGTGGGGTTCAATGCCAATAATTTAATATGATTGATTAACCAATTACTTAATTTGGTTCATTTTATTTGTAATGGATGCGAGGTCTTGGTTTCAGATTATCTTGCCCTCGGCTCGGTTACCGCGGTTAGAAGAAGCTTGCCCACGCTCTACCATCATGCTGTGAGTAAGTGTGTGTATAAATTTTGGTAGGGTTGCAAGTCAGTTTCTCAGCTATCACTATCAGAGCTCCAGATTTTAAGTCATGTCAAGGAATAATGAAAGAGATTTGAAAATTGAGCCTTTTATAGGGTTTTCTTATTTCGTGTGGATTGCAGGCCCTAGTTGCGGTTCCCAAAATTGCAATTGGGAACCGTAGGCCCTAGCTGCGGTTTGCAACTAGTAGCAAATCTAGTTAAATCCCATCGTGGGAAGGTATAAAAAGGTAAATTAATGACTCCCATTGGATAAAATTTCAATAAAAGTAATCAATTTGGAAATTTGGTGATGATCAAGCATCGAGATCTGATTAAAAATCAAATATCTAGTTGAGATTATAAAGTACATTCAAACGAGGTTGTTGCTATGACAATACTTTCATGGAGCGACACACCTCCTATCCAAATAAATAAACTCAATTCCTAATTCAAATCAAATAAAAAAATCAAATAATTAATAACACCAAATGTGCCTCGTATTCAGTAATTTACCCTATACACTTGGCGGTTGCAGCGATTTGTGCTCCCTGCAATCCGACAAGATGAGTAAATTACCATAAGGAAATTTGGGGAAAAATGGTAATTATTGATCTGATATGCTTCTTTTAAATCCCTAAGAAGACCTTCGAGGCTGGACTGCTCCATGGGAACGAGGTGTTTCATGTCATTTCTTCTATGACATATTTCAACAAATCATCTATAATTTCATTCAACACAAATTTGATTGGATTTGTATCATTTTGATTACCTAAGACGACTATTGTAGTCTGAATGCTCCATGGGATATGAATGTGCAATCACTATTAATAGTTGGAATCAAAAGCTAAACTAGGCCTAGCCAAGGCATTAATTTGCTCAAATCTAAATTTGTTTAGATCATCCATGGTGGTCAAGGGACATCGTCGCTTTAATCATTGTCATTACCCTCATCGACTCATCACTTGAGGGGGTAGTCATAATATCAAATTATAATCAAAATCAATTGAAGATCTCAAAGATCGTATATCCCTTGATCTTGTCAAAATTATGTTCGTCCTTGCGAATCATTGTCAACAACTATCATAAGCTTACCCCTTTTATTGGGGTAAATTGTAAATATGACTTTGCTTATTTTTCTCTGCCTTTCGGATGTATGGGTCAAAATATACCTATGGAATACACAACTGCATCGAATGAGATGAGAACGGTATAAGCTTTTCAAATGTAATCCTTTCACCTAGTTGGAAGCAATGATTCTATGATGTGCATCCTTTTGCAAGACCTGGGGCATCTAATGTTGATCTGACTAATGATCATCATAGAAGCTTCAACATCATTTTAGGAGGTCTATTTTTGTTCAACGTTGTTTGATATCACAACACATATTAAAATGGGCATCTGTAGACACCTAAAATATGTCATGTCGAGGGCGACTACTCATACGACCATGTTACAAGACCATATGGAGGATCTTGGACAGAATCCAAGATAGAGCAGTGGTTCTAACCACTCAATTTGGCCACCTTGGCATAATTAGTCTAAATCACAATCCAGACCTACGATTTATAGGTTGAACCATGACAGAGACCTACGGTTTATAGTCTATACCATAGTTGTGACCTATGGTCTTAACTGGAGTTCATTTGGCCTTCAGTCTGAGCCAAATTGGTTGGAACGTCCATCTAATCTAGAAGAAGGTGGTTAGAGGATGAAAGCTTCCAATCCAAATGTCCTAACCACCCCTTCTTGATCTTGGCTTCTCCATGAAGCCACCCCTAGCCCTTGGGTAGTCCTATAAGTACCCCTCAAAATTAGGGCAAAATAAGGAGGGAGAGCATTGGAGATTTGAGTAGCGGAGCCCTATAGAATTGTACACTCAATCGAGTATACTAAGAGAGAGCTATTACACTTATCCCCTACATACTTGCCAAGATTCATAATGAGTTGCATTATGGATGCCCTAGGAGTCTAGGAGAGCCAAGAAACGTAAATTTGAATAAAAAAAGGCCCTTCATAGCGAATCAATCACCAAATCAGTCTAAGGATAGCGAAGGTGACTATTGAACATCAATTTGGATAAGGAGGTCAAGCCCACTACCCTTGGAATTAAGGGTAAACCTATCAGATTGCTAACCACAGCTTTCAAATGTGGTTTATAGTGCATACTGCTCACTAGAGCTGTGGTTTGCAGCAGAGGTATCACCACCTTACCCTTTTTATTTCAGTCTAGTTAATTAGCTTAGTTTAGCTATTTTTGTGGTATAATTATAGCTTAGAAGACTTTTGACCAATAGAATTAGGTTAGATTAGTTTCTTTATGTTAATCATCCAATAGTACATTAATGGATTCTTTATCCCCTTTGATGCCTTATTTTAAATAATTGATCCATTCATAGTGTAGATGTTGTCTTTCTTTACACTATTATATGAATCTTGATGCCATTAACATATTTTAGAAGCACTTTTCATATTTTCTTGATTATGTATGCTTAATGGTGTATTTATGCAATTTTTCTAAAAGGGCCTCATCATGAGAGGTTGCCTACCTTTTTAACACTCTTATGTTGTTTCTTGACCGCAGGGAATAGATTCAAAGGAGACTTAACCATCAACTTCCTTTCTCAATGCGAAGAAGAGGGCAACTCCACCCTAGAGTAGTTTGTGAGCAAGTGAAAAGCAACATTAGTGCACATACCCTATTGAGGGCCTTGGAATTGTATTAATTGTATCATCATTTGGGTGACCCTAAGAGGGGCATGATTGTAATTGAGATTCTTTGCAATTATTAATACAAGAAACATTTACTTTTGTTGAATCTATGCAATCTTGTCAATTTTATGCTTTAAATGAATGAATACGACATAGTACGGTATATGGGTGCACTCTTTTTGGTTGGGTCAGGATGAGACTATAGCGCATAATTAACCAATTCATTATCATCATGATACTATTTTTGATTGACTCTCGTGGATGTCCAGAATCATCTAAGTGATTACTCCTCGACACTAACATTGATGTTTGGTACCATGTCGACATCTTTGTCAATTATAAGATATTATTAAACATCCCTATGTACCATATAGGTTCATGTAATCACTTGCCTACCTGATTACACTAAATTTATCGTCAATCACCATCTACTCCTAGTTTCCAGATGTGATGAAGCTTTCTCCAAATCTCATCGATGTTTCTCTAGTAGCTATCACTGCCAGCATTTAAAAAAATCCATGTGATATACATGGATTCCCTTTCCATTTTTTATACCCACCACTTGGAAACCATCACCATATGTTGGTGCTAGCCATGATCACTTCTATCGATGTATGATCCATCTACCTCCACCATGATCGCATGGAGATTTACAATGCCAAAGCCTTCATGTTCGTTCATGTCACCCTAGGTGGTCCATCTACCCTGTCCACGCATCATCAATCCATGTCTAGCTACCATTGCATGTTCACCATTAACTTTCATTTCATAACAAAATTAAATATAGAAGTGACATCTCTATGATATAGTTATCACATTCCACATAATACTATTCATCCCAAATTTTCATTAGTCTACACCTACATCGATCATACAACCACATCAATTTACAAGTCATCACCATGTTGGTATGTTATCTTTACTTCTAGACCCATGCGAAAGCCTCCAATTCTTATCTTCCATGTAGAATTCATCTTAGCTATCACCGTCCATCCCAACTATCCATCCATATGCAACATTATCTGTCTATGTTTTGTCTAGTAGGGTTCACTTGTGATGTGCTATGTCTACCTCCTCTAGCAGTTAATGTAGTCTAGCTATTGTCGTGTCATACATCCGATGTCAAGTCATCACCATGTGTCTAGTGTGTCTGATCCAGGTTTGCCCCATAGGTCCATATCATGGGTGATATTGTGTTGTATGTCATGCCATCCATGTAGAGCTTAGGTACTCTATGGTCCACGATCCAGTCTAGGTCTTCGATTATTCATTCGAGTCCACCGTGTCACTTGCAAACCTATAAAATATCCCTTTATATATATATATTTAAATACCACAATAATTTAAAAACCTAAATTAACCAAATAAAATAATTAAAACTAAAATCTAACCAAATTACTAATTATAAAATCAAAAACCTAAATTAACAAATAAACCAATTGAAACTAAAATCTTAACCTATTCCCATTTTTAAATATATATATATATATATATATATATTTATTTAATTTTTATAAAATAATGATTTAATTAATTTTAAGTTTGAATTGATTTAAATCAAACATTAAAATTAACCAACCATTGCTAATCTAATCAAAATACTAAAAAACTAAGACCAAATAAACTAATCCTACTAAACCCATCAAAAAATTAGACACTCAATGACAAGCAAGATGCCCAAAAACTCAAAAATTAAGGTGGGTCCCAAAATTTTGGGTTAGTTGTGCAATGGCCACAAAAAATGGTACTCTACTAGGAAATGCTCCTGAGCATTTTGGATAAAGAACCTAGTTCTGAAACCAGAAGATACCATATATTAGAGAACAAACCATTTAGCAAACTCCAAGAAGGTGAGGTAGATATCTTCAAATGAAACACATGAACCCTTTTATTTAGCTTAGTGTGTGTGAACATGATTTTATTTTGCATTTTTCAAAATCATCTAGATTCCATCATTTGTTTTTACATTAGGCTATAAAATATTACTCATTAAAAATGTGCCTCTGCATTGATCCATTGCTAGCCATACATCTATAGCCTCGATGGAGATGATTTTGATATCTTCTAGACCTTGCTCTACTATTAGCCAAGCATCTATAGCCCTAGTAGAGATTATCTGAATCACTCAGATATCTAACTTGATACTTTGCATTGCTTCCATTCTTTTACTTTATTTAGAAATAACCCTACTTCTAGTTAGGTGTCCATACCTCCAATAGAGATTATCTAGATCTTAAGAATGATTTGGCATGCTTTATTTATTTATTTATTAAGCATCATATTGTCCTGCAAAACTCATACGCCACTTGGGTTAGAGACCACTTAAGTCATCCTTCAAGATTTTAAGGCATGCCCCTAAATATGATGTGTTCATGTGTAGCTTTAGAAAAATGATTCATTATTCCAAAATTCACTATCTTAGTCCACAATATAAGAATGCTTACTAAAATATTCCATCCCCTTTTCTTTGATCCCCATGATCCCTTTTCTATAGTTTCATGGGCACTATAGGTGCACTATATGCAATTATAGTAGATAAGTATCCATGTCATCTAGTTGTGCATTAGGAGTATTTTTCTTGTCTGTTAGAGTATGTTTCATAGGCAGTGCAAAAGCACTATCTACAACTATGGTTGACAAGCATCCATGTCATCTGGTTGTGTTTTAGGAGCATTTTTCTTGTCAGAGTCTACTTCTTGTCTATCATATGTCATTCTATAGGGAAGCATAGGTTTATCTGAAGATTCATAGATTCTTTATGGAATTATAGTTTAACCTTGGTTACTAAGAAACACAAATTTTTATTGAGGGATGTATGTTATTTTCCTTCAATTTCATATTATTTTTCTAACATATAAAGGTTTTTTTTTTTTTTTTTACAAATACAATGCCACGTACTGAAGCTGGAAATAAGGGAGGCCAATATTCTGGTAAAAAAGCAATTCTAAAATATTTTACACAAATATCAAAATGTAGTGAGGCATCAATATCTACACAACATGCAGGTACAAACACCTTTTACCATCAAATCATTAATTTTTCTCTGTTATTATTAAATATAAAGCCTTTATTTATTAATAGATAGATGATTTTCTGCTTATCTACCTCTTTTTAAATACTTTGTAAAACTATATTTTATTAATTCTTTAAAATAGTGCCTTTTTACATCTAAAAATTATAAAGAACACCAAACATTGAATGTAGTAAACACTGTCGAACCTGATGTGCATTCACTCAAAGATATTCCAGTGGATGAGATGGGACCACATGATAATTTTCCTAATAATGACATTTAACAACCACTTCAGGAGATGTTTAATTTAGATACATCAACCAAAAAAAGAAAATAACAGTACAATTAAAATGTAGACCTCTGGGGAATCTTGTAGTAAAAAATCTAAACATAAAAAGATAAGTGAATGGACTATTGGAAAGGATTTTAAAAATGAATGGACACGGTTATACCCTTTTATTGATCGAGATGAGATAAAAAATATGTAAATGCGTTATTTGTACTTGAAATTTGGGAAATGATCATTTATTGTAAAATAAGAAAGACATAATAGAAAACATTGTGGAAAATTTTACATCAAAGAAATACAAAATGATGAAATAATTAATAGATTTCATAGATGGAAGGATGCATCAAAATGTGTGCATGTGAGATATGCACTTGAATACGAAAAAACAATGAAAAAAAAACACACTCTCATTGAGAAGGGTGGAACTATCAAGGCCCAATTTCAAAAAATTAATAGGACTTTATTAGCCTCAAAATATTTGTAGTTTGTTGTTGTATACAATATTCTAAAAAAGCTCAACCTATGTCTGATTTTGCTGATTTTAAGCAACTACTTCAACTAGCCAATGTACAAAACCTTACCGGTTCACATTGGTCAGATCAAAGTGGATGGAAAAAGGCAAAATGTCTATCATTGGTTGAGAAGGAAGACCTGAGAGAGAAAGTAAAACAAGCTAAATTTATATCACTTTCTATTGATGAGTTAAAATATGTTGACAACACATTTTGGATTTGTATACATGTTTACACATTAAAAAATATTTGAGACAATTTCATTTACTAGCACTACATAAGATGATTAAAAATTATAATGCGAAAAACATTTATAATGTTGTTGTAACCAGTTTAAAGGATATTGCAGGAATGGATGAAAAGGAAATTTCCACAAAGTTAATTTGTATTGGAGCTGAGGGAGCGACTACAATGCAAGGACAAAGGAATGGTCTTTGTGTTAGGATTTAGACATCAGTTGCCCCATATGTGATTCCCATTCATTGCATGGCTCATCAAATGAATCTTACACATAAAATTGTGAGTAAATTTGATAATGTATCCAGAGTGGAAGATCTCATCCATGAAATACACTCATACTTTTCATGCAATCAAAAAAGGTTTGCAGAGTTTCAACAATTTTCTCTAGGTGTAAATGAAGGCAGAAAAATGTTAAAATATGTGGACACCAGGTGGATTTCACTGTTTCTTCCTGCAAAAAGAGTTTTTTCCTAATATCAATCCTTGGTTGGGTTTATGTATGCACATCGTATGGATGTTGACAAGGCAAAATATTTGCTATTTCGTATGAATGACTTGGAAAATCTTCTCACATTATGTGGTATTATTCCATTGTTGCAAGAAATGAATTCTTTGATTAAAATCGTATAGGAAAGGGCAATTTATATTGTTGATTTCATTTGGATGAGAAAACAAATATGTATGCTTATTGACAAGATTTACTTATCCAATTAAATTTTTGAGGATCGCATGTTTTATAGTTGGAATACTTTAGTTGAAGTTAATGATCCTAATAGCTTTTTAAAGTTCAAATTCAATTATAATATTTGTATTCTATCCATGGAAATATGATTCCTTTATATCATTATAAAAATTGTTTAGATACACTTACAAATGATGTTGAAAAAGTGCCCGTAACACATTTTAGATTTGATGAGGTTTTGGATAGCACTAAGAATAAATTGAAAAGAATTGCAAATACATTAACAAGTGAAATAAGAGATCATTTTCAAATATATGAGACACTTGAGGCCATGGCTATTGTTAATCCCATCTTATGGAATCCTTGTGTTGACCACAATAGTAGAAGTGAGTTGTTTGTAAAATATATGGGCAATCGTATGACGTATTTCTCTAAAAGTGTGGAAAAAATGACATTGAAATAAATGGTATTCTAAACAAAGATCTTCTAAGACAAAAATAAACCAATTTTGGAATAACAATGGACAATCAAATTGCATATTTCAAAAATCCACAGGTGACTGGTTCAATCACGCGTTTCTAGAAAAATTATATTGAAGTAGTGTATTACAAGAAACTATGAGTGAATACTTTATTTTATATGAATTATGTTAAACAATGATTTTGGGATCTGTTGAAGATGAAAGGGTTTTCAGTACAATATCTTTTGTTAAATTAAATTTTCGTAACAAGTTGAATTTTTTTTTGGAAAATTGTTTGATAATGTATGTTTCATCGTACGAGGTGGGTAAGTTTCCCTATGACAGAGCTATGACATATTGGAAGTCCCTAGTGGAAAGGAGAGGTCTTACTAATATTGTTGATAATTACAAAAATGACTCATCTTGGAGTGATGATGAGATTACGAAAACATAGAATTCATAAATGATTCTCGATTCTTTTGGAGAAGTCGATAAGGCTTTGTATCAGCTTCCAAAAATGTGAAATTTAAATGATTATATGACATGGATTTGAAATCATTTGTAAAATTTTAGTGATTTGAAAAAATTCATATTATCAATGATTTTCCGTATTTGATATCATTTGTAAAATACCAATGATTAGAAAAAAATTATATTATCAATGATTTTTCGTATTTGATATCATTTGTAAAATTTCAATGATTCGAAAAAAAATCATATAATCATTCTATTTTTAATGATTTTGCATATATATTTTTAATTTTATTAATTTTCTATGTTGTCAAAATTTATGATTTATACTTTATCTTTGAGTAAACTGAAAATTTGAAAACCATGCATGCATAATGATGCTTTGCTATTGAATTAATTGTCTATGTTGACAAAATATAATGATTTATGCTTTGATTTTGAATGTATGTATGTATGTGTGTATCAGTAGTATCATTAGTATGTATACTATGACTCTAGAAGTGTTATTGACTATCTATGTTGGCAAAATTTTATGATTTATGCTTTAGCTTTGAGTAAACCATGCATGCATACATAACTAGTAAATATTTCTTAGTATCATTAGTAAGTATGCTTTGACTCTAGAAGGTAAAATGCAAATAGCATATTACTCTAGATATGGAAAATAAAAATTTAAACCCATTCATAGATATATTCATCATATACTCACTTTAAAATATAAAATCAATATAGCATAATACAAAATACAATACTCATTTTTATACAACAACAAGAATGAATATGAATAAAGTGAAAATTTAAACCCATGCATAGATATACCCTTCGTAAACTCACTTGGAAATTGAAATATAAAAACAACATAGCATAATACATGGAAAATGCAAATTTAAACCCATTCATAGATATATCCATCATAAACTCACTTTGAAATATAAAAATAATATAGAATAATACAAAAGACAATACTCATTTTTATACAACAACAAGAATGACTATGAATAAAATAAAAATTTAAACCTATGCATAGATATATCTGAAGAACACATGCTTATATTAAGAGGGGGGTGAACATTATAAGACCAAATTTTACTTTTATTTCCCAAACAATATTACCCAATATTATCAATGGAAACATTAATAACATTAATCAAAGCAATGCACAAATCATCACATATAAAATAGACCAATTTAATGTGGTTCACCCAATGTGGGCTACTCCAAGGAGAAAATATTTCTACTAAATTTTCTTAACAAATATTATTGGGAATAAAATCCCTATTACAATATTTATGGACCTCTGTCCAAAGGAGACACCAATATCCTATGTTCTAATTTGTGGATCTCTCTCCACAGGAGAACTCTTACCATTTTTCTTTGGTTCATGGAACTTGATCCTAGAGAACTCTATCTCCTCAACTAGTTTGTGGATCTCTATATCCATATAAGAACTTTATATTCCTAGTTTGTTCACGGATTACACTCCACAGGAGAACTATTTACCCTTGCTCTGGTTCATGGATATCTATCCATAGGAGAACTCTATCTCCTCTGCTCTGGTTGATGATATTCTAGAAGAATTTTACCCTCACTGGTCTAACTTGTGGATCTCTCTCCATAGGAGAACTCTATCCCAACTACACTAGATAATGAATATATATCCATTAGAGACTATTGCCCTCTTTACTCTATCACCTCCAAAGCTTGCTCTCAACTCTATTTCAAATGTGTACCAAATTCTATCCCAAGTCTATATAAATATACTCTAACTCTGCTCACAAATCTGTTCATAAATTTAATCATAAATCTGCTCACAAATATGCTCACAAATTTGCACTATCCTTTGTCTCAAAACTATCCTCAAGCCTTAACACAATTTTTTATCAAATCACCAATCAACTCTGTTTAGATCTATACCAAGCCTTAACACAAATCTTGAACAAATCATCAATCAACTCTACTTAGATCTTCCCCAAGCTTTAACACAAATCTTGAAAAAATTAAACCTGATCTTAATGTTTGAAGTATTCATAATACTTGCTCAAATATACCTTCAAGTATTCATAAATACTTACTCAAATATGCCTTCAAGTCTTCACAAAGACTTGCTCAAATCTGCCTTCAATCCCTCTCAAGAACTTATTCAATTATGCTCTCAAGCCTTCAAAAAGACTTGCTCAAATCTGCCTTCAAGTCTTCAAAAAGACTTGCTCAAATATACCTATAGGTATTCACAAAGACATGCTCAAATCTACCTTTAGGTCTTCACAAATACTTACTCAAATTTACCTTCAAGCCCTCTAAAGAACCTACTCAATTTTGCTCTCAAGCATTTACAAAGACTTTCTCAAATCTTCTCTCAAGTCTTCTTAAATATTTGCTCAAATATGCTCTCAAGCCTTCTAAAATACTTGCTCAAATATTCTGTCAAGCCTTCTCAAAGACTTGCTCAATTATGTACTCAAGCCTTCTCAAGAGACTTGCTCAAATATGCTCTAGCACTTGCTCAAACCTGATCTAACACATGCTCAAAAAAACTCACAAGATATGCTCAATCAATCTCAAATCTTGCACATAATGCTTTGTCTAATCTTCAAAGTAATTCCTTTAACTTGAAGTAGTTTAGAAATATTCTATCTAGAATTCGTTTAACCTCTGGAACATATAGAGAATGATGTACTCTATCAAAAACCCAATATGTTATACTCAATCATTAAATCCGTCACTTCTACATGTATTACTTTTATTGCTCTTTTAATGATAGATCTAGTCTAGCACATAACACCTATCTTCCTAATTTGCACATTCACTTTCAATATCACTCAAAACCAATGCTCAAGAGTTTAACACAATCATTCAACCAATGAAGTACAACTTTATCACAAAACCTAAACAAGTGTTTCACACTTCTTACAACAAAGAGCACAATGTAGGCCTTAAAACCTAACTCATAATTCATTATCT
Organism: Wollemia nobilis; assembly: GCA_028583015.1. NCBI lineage: Eukaryota > Viridiplantae > Streptophyta > Pinopsida > Araucariales > Araucariaceae > Wollemia > Wollemia nobilis. The sequence goes on along the minus strand of JAQPPZ010016456.1, from coordinate 155,084 downwards.
CTATCTCAAATGTTCTCAAAACATTCAATAATGAAGCACATAAAACTCACTCAAATATTTCCAACAATGCTTATCAAACAATCCTTTTCACTCCACCTTATGTTTCATAAAATTCAATCCAACAAACACTTCAAACAAAGGATGATGTGCCTATACATATTTGCTTTGATGGATGTTGGAAGTTAAAAGGGTAAAAAAGTAAAAAAATTGTTTTACCACTATAAGCTTTGGACCTTACCCTTTTACTTACTTGGACGACAACTGAGTCAGCAGGATTGGATGACATGGATGGCATGGAGTTTGACTCCTAATCTCATTTTTCCTTTCCTCCCTATTTTTCTTCTTCCCTATTATTTATCCTAAGCTTTCTAGGTTCTAGTTAATAATATTTGTATTTAAGCATTGTAATACTTTGAACTTAATGTTAATGCAATATCTGGTTAATAATATTTATGCTCCTAATTTCCTAAGTGCTCCTAATTTCATTAGTGCTATATCTGGTATTAGAGTAGAGGCATATACAGGCAAAGTGTGGAGCCCTAGAAGAGAGATATGTGAGGCACAAATCTCGAGGAGGTTGAGGAGGCCCACAAGAGTGAGATCATATGTGAGGCACAGATCTCAAGGAGGTCGAGGGGTCCCACAACATGCAAACCAAGTCCAGGTCAAGAGAGGTCCACAGACAGTACATAGATCGAGAAGCTAACCAAAGGCAGACACGTGGTGAGCAGATAGCAAGGCAAAAACATGGTGAGCAAACAACAAGGCGAACATGTGGTGAGCAAAAAGTAAGGTAGAAAAAGGGGCAACCAGTGACATGGCATGAGGTGATTGGCTCGGATAGAAGACAAAAGGGTGGTCACTGATTTCCCAAAGGCAATCGAGAAGCTTAGTGCTTCTTTGTGCTAATAAAGCACAATATCCCCTCTGCACAGCGGATGTGGGATAAAAATTGTATTTTTTTTTTAAATTATCACGCAGCCACAATGGAATAAAGGAGGCAAGCCTCACTCGCCTCCTCATTCGGCCATGTAGCTCAACTAGCTTGAGGAGCCAGCCTTAAGCCGCTCACCCCAGGAGGTCGCAGGTTTGAAACCCGGTGTCTACGAAAGTTGCAATTTTTTTTTTTTTTTTTTTTGTGTATGGTATATGCCCCGAATGTCTTGAAATAATAGTGTATTCTGCCTAGGTTTCATCCGCGGTGGAAGTCGAGTTGGCAAGGAAAATCTGCTTGAAAGAAAGGAGTCGCGGGTTCGACTCTTGCGGAGTTAGAATTTTTTTTTAAAAGGTTTTTTCTTTTTTTGTAAAGTTTATTATTTTATATATTAAAAAAATATAACTTTATATTATATTTAATAAAATTAAATAATAATTGTTTTTTAAAATTTTATTTTATAAAGCAATTATATTTATTTTATTAAATACAAATATAGATATTTTTTTTAATAATAAAATAGGAGAAAAAGAACATTGCCTAAGAGGAAATTTATGTAAGAGGACTCAAAGATGGAAAATTGTGACAAAACCTAGGAGGCTTAGTATTTTCCTTGTAAGAGAGACAAAAGATCAAACTGAAATTTGTAAAGAGGTGTTGATGATAAGACCAAGTGGTTGTTATCATGCCCTATGTGCACTTTTTGTGAGAGAAAACACCAAAAGTTTTAATGAAAAAGTGAGAGCTTATGGGCTACATACTGTATTTAGTCAATTGCAAAATGCAGTAATTGCACACCAGAGGCATCTGGACTCAGGGTATGAGGCAAAATCTAAAGATAACTCCTTTAGGAGAGCAATTTGAAGCCATAGAAGTTGCACCACAAGAATCTGAATATACTCATTATAGTAATTCAGTGGAAATCCTAGAACCAGAATCACCAGAGATAATATTGATCAGTGACGACAAAGAAGAAGTAGCAGACAATTTCATGACTCAAGAAATAGTAGCACCACACCAAGAGGAACAAGCCATCAGTGATAGAATGAATCAAGTCCGATCTGAATTAAATTTGTAATCTCTTCTTTCTTATTCTTTCTTTCTTCTTCTTTCTTTGAAAAAAGAAGAGTGCTTTATTGTAACCAAGAAATAAAAGAGTGTTTTAGTAATTATGGTCTCACATAACAATCTACCAATTCTAGAGTTCAACAGGTATTACTACGAGTATTGTTCTATCAAAATGAAGACCTTATTCACAGGAAAAGGTTTGTGGCATATAATAGAAGAGGGTTTCACAGAACCCACAAATTGGGCTAGATTGAGTGCCATAAATAAGAAAACAAAGAAAGAAGCACAAAAGAGCAACTCTTTTTCTCTTTATCATCTCCAAGAAGCATTGGAGAAAAGTATATTCCCTAGAATAACCGCTTGTATAACTACACAAGATGCATGGAAAGCTTTGAAAGATGAATTCTAGGGAAGTGATCAAGTGAAGCAAGTGAGGCTTCAAACACTAAAACAAGATTTTGAAAATCTCAAAATGAAAGAAGATGAAAAAGTAGGTGATTATTGTGTCAGAGTGAAAGCAGTTATTGATAAAATGGTTACACTTGGTGAGGAAATCAAGCCTGAGAAAATTGTAACAAAAGTGTTGCAAACACTTCCACAAAGATGGAATCACATTGCCATAATCATAAAAGAGTCAAAAAATATTTCCACTTTAACATTTGCTGCATTAATTGGATCGTTAATGTCTCATGAAGAGAGATTACAGGAATCTCCTTCAACCAGCTATGGAGGCAATGATAAAGCCTTCACATCTAATGAAAATATTGGAAGATGACATGGAAGAGGTCAAGGCAGAGGCCAGCGAAGAGGAAGAGGCAGAGGCAACTACAGAGGAGGCAATTAGAACAGAGGAGGCAACTCCAACAGAGGAGGCAATCAAAATAGAGGTGGAAACCAAAATAGAGGAGGAAATCCAAGATGAAGTGGAAATCAAGGGCGAGGAAGTGACAAGTCCAAAATAGCTTGTTTTAATTGTGGCAAGCTAGGCCACTTTGCTTGTGACTACTGGTCAAAATATTCTCAAGGCAACAACAGTCAATATGGAAATTATGGAGAAGAAGATGATACTTCTAATATTTTTCTATCATAAGGACAATCAGAACATAATCTAAATGAAACATGGATTCTAGATACTAGTTTTTCAAACCATATGAGTGGCAAAGAAAATCTATTTGCTACTCTAGATTCCACTTATAAATCTCACATCAAGTTAAGGGATGATAAAGCTTTGCAAGTCGAAGGCATTGGAACCATGGAAGTTCCAACAAAAGAAGGACTAAAGAAAGTGAATGACATCTACTAATGAAATTAGGAGCACTTAGGAAATTAGGAGCATAAAGATTATACCTCAAATATTTTTCTATCATATTGATAATCATAACAAAATCTAAATGACACATGGAATCTGGATACTGGTTGTTCAAACCATATGAGTGGCAAAGAAAATCTATTTGCTACTCTAGATTCCACTTATAAATCCCACATCAAGTTAGGGTATGATAAAGCTTTGCAAGTCGAAGGCATTGGAACCATGGAAGTTCTAATGAAAGAAGGACTAAAGAAAGTGAATGACATCTACTACACTCCAAAGCTCCAACACAATCTGCTAAGCGTTGGGCAAATGATGGAGAATAATTACAAACTTGTTTTTGGTGAAGGAAAATTTCTCATTCTTGATAAAAAAAATTATAATCGTGTCATCACACAGGTCCTAATGACCAAGAATCGGTTATTTCCTCTCAAATTTTGTGAGCCAAGGGGGAGCTCAACTTGCAAATGTAGCTATAGAAAATCCAAGTGTACTTTGGCACTTGCGATATGGTCACCTTAATTCCTCTAGCTTGAAATTGTTAACTTCTCAATCTATGGTGATAGGACTTCCCAAAAATCAATGAATAGAAGGAGGTCTGTGAAAGATGTGCTTTGGGAAAACACTCAAGGTCAAAATTTTCAAAAGGACAAGCATGGAGAGCCAACTATCCACTTCAATTAGTGCATTCGGACATCTATGGTCCAATGCAAACAAAGAGTATCGAAAACAATTCCTATTTTCTCACTTTCATAGATGATTTCTCTAGAATGTGCTGGATTTATTTTTTGAAACATAAAGATGAAGCTTTTGATTGCTTCATAGATTTCAGAAACAATGTAGAGAAACAAAGTGAGTATTTTGTAAAATGTCTTAGAACATATCGAGGAGGTGAGTACTCCTCAAAAGAATTCTTGAAATATTGTAAAGTAAGTGGGATCAAAAGGCAATTTACTACTGCCTATACCCCACAACAGAATGGTGTGGCCGAGAGAAAGAATTGTACCATAGTTGTGATGGCAATAATGATGCTTTAGACTAAGCATCTAACTAATATGTATTGGGCTGATGCTGTAAGAACCAGTGTATACATTCTAAATAGAAGTCCAACTTCTAGTTTAGATGGCATCACTTCTTATGAGGGGTGGTACAAAAAGAAACCCAATGTAAAGCACTTCAAAGTTTTTATTTCTTTAGCATACATACACATTCCTGATGAGAAGAGGAAGAATCTTGATCCCAAAATTTAAGCTTGTATATTTGTAGGGTATTGTGAGTCTACCAAAGCATATAGACTCTACAATCCCAAGACTCATAAAATTGTACTTTCCAGGGATGTAATTTTTGATGAAGGGGGAGAATGGGGTCATCAAAGAATTTTTGTTGATTATGAGTCCCAAGATGTAAGTTCTTCATAGGTACAATAGGTGTCTCCCAAGAAAAGCAAAGGCACACCAACCCCTCCAAGCCCAAGCAGGAGTACTACATCAAGTACTTCAACCACCACTCCAAGTCCTTCTCCAAAAATATCAATAAGTTCTTCACCAATGGACATTGACTCTCCATAAATAGGCAAAAGAACATTACAACATCATCCATATTTTCAAATGTTGGATCACAATTACCAAAAAAGACACACTAGAAGCCAAGCTAGTGAAATGAATTCAGTTTTGTAGAAACTTGAAAATCTGCATATGTATGGGGATGATGACTCCCAAGATCCTAAGGGAGATGTAGTTAATTATGCTTTATTAACTAGTGCAGAACTAGAACCATCTAGCTATGAGAAGTCTTGTACTAAAAATGTATGGCAAGAAGCCATGAAAGAGGAAATAACCTCTATAAAAAAGAATGATACTTGGGAGCTTATAAAGCTTCCAAAAGAAAAAAATGTGTTGGATGTAAATGGGTCTACAATACCAAATATAATGCTGATGGAAGCATTGAGAGGCACAAGGCGAGATTAGTAGCAAAATATTTTACTAAGAAATTTGGCATTGACTATGAGGAAACCTTCGCTCCTGTTGCACAAGCTGCCCATAAAGGATGGAAAATTCAACACATGGATGTGAAAAGTGATTTTCTGAACGTATACTTGACTGAGGAGTTTTATGTTCAACAACCTCAAGGATTTCAAGAACAAGGAAAGGAGAACCTTGTTTATAAATTGAAAAAGGCACTTTATGGACTCAAGCAAGCATCAAGATCTTGGTACTCACGCATTAATGGCTATTTCAGCGAGGATGGATTCACTAGAAGCAAAAGTGAAACAACTCTGTACTACCTAAAGCATGGAGTAGACATTCTCATAGTTTGTTTGTATGTGGATGATCTAATATTTATGGGTAGTAACACTAAAATGAATATGGAGTTCAAAAAATCCATGATGAAGCAGTTTGAGATGAAAGATCTTGGTTTAATGCGATACTTCCTAGGCATGGAAGTGCATCGATCAAATAGGGGTATCTTCATATGTCAACACAATTATGCTCAAGACATGATTAAGAAATTTTCCATGGAGCAATGCAAATCAGTTGCAACTCCAACTGGACATGGGATCCAATTGAGCAAGGATGACAGAGCACCAAATATTGACATGACCACTTATAGAAGCATGGTTGGGAGTTTGATGTTTCTCACCAACACAAGGTCTGATATTCAATATGCTATTTCTCTAGTTTCAAGGTTTATGGCAAGTCCATATGAGCTGCATCTACAAGAAACTAAAAGAATATTAATATATGTAAAGGGTACATTGGATTTTGGAATCCATTACCACAAATGTAATTTTGTTAAATTAGTTGGCTTCAGTGACTTTGATTGGGGTAGCAATATAGATTATAGGAAATCTACATCAGGGAACTGTTTTAGTCTAGGGTCAGGACTAATCACATGGAGTTCCAAGAAGCAGAATTTTGTAGCATTGTCATCTACTGAGGCTGAGTATACAACCATCACACATGCTAGTACTCAAGCCCTATGGTTAAGAAAATTCCTTGAAGAAATTGGAGAAAGTAAAAGTGGTCCAAATTGACTGTATTGTGATAACATAAGTTCCATTCAAATGGCATACAATCCAATCCACCATAGCAGATCAAAACATTTTGATATGAAGTATCACTTCATCCGTGACATGGTGGAGCAATAGATAGTTGAGCTTAAATATTGCAGCACTTTGGATAACATTGTAGATATCTTCACCAAAGGCAAGGCTAAAGCTCAATATATAAAGCTGAGAGACTGTATAGTCAGTCCTCTCAACTTTAAGGGAGATAATATTGGAAGTTAAAAGGGCAAAAAAGTAAAAAAATTATTTTACCACTGTAAGCTTTGGACCTTTTCCTTTTACCTCCTTGGACGAAAACTGAGTCAGTAGGATTGGATGGCATGGACGGCAGGGAGGTTGACTCCTAATCTCATTTTTCCTTTCCTCCCTATTTTTCTTCTTCCTTATTCTTTCTCCTAAGCTTTCTAGGTTTTGGTTAATAATATTTGTATTTAAGCATTGTAATCCTTCGAACTTAATGTTAATGCAATATCTGGTTAATAATCTTAATGCTCCTAATTTCCTAAGTGCTCGTAATTTTGTTAGTGCTTTGATGGAGATATGTCTTCAAAACCTGTCTCACTCACAACCAATTCCTTTTGTGCCACTTCAAGGTTAGATAGCAACAATCTATCTCAAAACCTCCACATGAATATTCCCTCAACAAGATGCTCAAAGAATTCTGAAAATAATATTCTAGGACTCTTCTTTAGTTCTCATGGACAATGCATTAAAGCTCACAAAACTCTCTCAACAATTTCCCTTTTTATAAAGCAAGAATTACAATCAAATAAAAAACCTTTTACACCTTTTACCTCCACTCTTTCAAAATAATTTTCACTCCAATTTATTTTCCAAGAACAAAGAATTACAATGATAAATAAACCACTTACAAACTTATCACTCCAAGCTTAGCATAAAAATAAATGATATTTAACCCTTTAATTATAATGCCAAAAATATTTCTCCTTATATCTCCTATGTTTCAAACTATAGGTCAAATATCATCCACCAAATATCACTATAGCCAACAATTCAACAATATAGCGCATACCTCACAAATTAATCATGGTGCATACCTTATATAAAAAAATTTATCTTGCTTTGTCATGGATGGGAATCGACCCTCCGACCTCAGCCCTCCAAGCGTAGCGCTCGACCGCTTGCGCTAGCCAAGCGGTTGAGACTAAACCTTTGGCCTCAACACTTTATCCCTGCTGCCTCCGATGGAAATAAAACAAAACTCTTCAACCAGCGCTAGGGGGAATCGAACCCCGAACCTTCTCTCTACCAACAACTTACGTAGGACCCACCTGCCACTTGGGCTACCAGCCCTCGCTTGACCAAGACGTCAACCACCTTGTCTTTATGCCCTATCGCTTGCTTCGACGAATGATTTTACTCCACGTTTCGCAAACCCTCATGATCGATTTTCTCACATGCACATTAGCTTTGGATGATTCAAAATTCAATTTTAATAATTTTCTTCCTCCTTTTATATGCCTCCAAGGTAATTACATGACATCGATGGAAAACCTAAGTGCCTCCAAATTAAATTTGATTTTTGGCACCTTTGCCAATTTCAAATTTAATTATTTATTTAATATAATATTTAACTTTAGGTTAAATATTATATTATTTAATTTAGTATTAAATAATACTTTTGCATGGGGTCTTCATTAAATCTAATTTTTCTCTTTTTAATAAGCCCTTTTGGCTTACTTATTATAATATTAAAATATTATAATATCTTCTCTTTTCTCTTTAAAACCATGGGCGTAAACTTTGTCTTCCACCTTTTAACCAACCTCTTTGGCTTATAATATAAAATATTATAACCAATTCTTTTACCACTTTGCTTGTACCAAAATGGACTTTGCCTTGCACCAAACACTTGACATCAATGACAACCTTATTACTCAAAATTTCCAACAATCTCCCCCTTTGTCATTGATGGCAACCCCTTTTTTTTAAACATCCCTTTTTCCTTTTTCCAATTTTGCTCCCCTGAGAAACTGCTCCCCCTGACTGAGTGCTCTCCCCCTTACTCAAATCTCTCCCCCTTTGACATCAATGGCAAAGGGACTCCTTTGGGGCTAAATATAAGACTCTTAGCTCAGCCCCCTCCCCACCTCCTTTCCTTGAGGTGGTTAATTTTGGGGTGGGAGTATTTCTACTCCCAGCATACAATGCTCTTTTCCTTTGTCAACCTTCTTTCTCAACATACCCTTTTGATTCTTTTGAGTGTCCCTGTTCTTGCTTGTCTCTGGAAGCTCTGGAAACTCTATTCTGCACCACTTGGCCTTATGCCCAACATTATTGCACTTATAACACTTAATGTTGTGGTTCCTAGAAGGTGCAAATATCTTGAAGTTCCTCTTGGTGAAGCCATACCTATTTCTATCATGAACCCTGCAGTGAATTGCTTTATGACCAAATTGATTACAAGAGTAGCAATACCCTTGAAAGAAATGTCCATATTTGAAGTTCCTCTTAGTAATACCATACTCCTTTCCATGAGTCTTGCAATGCATAGCCTTGTGACCAAACCTGTTACATGAGAAACAATATCCTTTGAAGAAATATTGCCTTGGACCCATTGGTCTCTTAGTCCTTTCTTCTCTGTGATGATCCCTGTTCCTTGTTTGTGCATTGTTTCCTTCCTTGGTGAAGCTTCTATTTTTCAACTTATTCTCACAAGTCTCAATTTCTCCTTCACTCTCTTCCTTTGAAACATCTTCCTCTTTTGAGCTTGAACTTGACCCTTCTTCTTGTTGCCCTTGTCCTTCTTCAAAACCAAGTCCTGTTTTGATAGATGAAGGTCTTTGTGCATTGATAATCTTATCCAAAGTCTTTGAAATTTTCCCAAACTTGTGTAGCTTGTCCTTAGACTCTTCCATTTCCTTTCTTAGAGAAACTACCTCTTGTTCTAATCTCTCACATTCTAAGACTTTTACCTCTAGCTTTTCTTTAAATCTCCTTGTCTTAGCTATTGAGTTTGTCAGATCTTGTATAAGCTTTCCTTTCTCTTCATCACATTCTTGAAATTGAGCCTTGAATCTTGAATTCTGCTTTCTAACCTTTTTCAATTCTTTGAGAGCAGCAATAAGTTCTTCTTCTAGATCTACTACACCTTCCTCTTCATTCTCTGAATCTTTCTCTACTTCTTGGTCTTCTAGAGCATCTTCATACTTTTCAGATTTATCTTCAATATGAGCACTTCCTTCCTCTTCTATTGCCAAAAAGAGAATTTCTTCTTCTTCACTATCTAAGGATCTTTCATCACTATCACTTGAAACCTTGCCTATCTTGTCCACATAGAAACTCTTCTTATGCCTTTGAAAAAAACTCTTCTTACTTTGAAAAACTTATTTTCATGCTTGCTTTGTCCATACCTATTTTTCTTTTCATACCTGGATTTTCCTGCTTCCTTTTTCTTATGATCTTGTTTCTCTTCACTACTACTACTTCCAACTTCTGGATAGTTAGATGCATAGTGACCATATTTACCATAATTGAAACACTTTACTATTTTTATACCTTTTTGCTTTCTTGAATCCTTCTTGTTTCTTCTACCATAGTTAGCTTCTTCATCACTACTTGACACATCACTTGATTCTGGTTTCTTATCTTTTGTCTTCTTTGCCACTTTGAAGGCTACCTCTTTCTTGGGAATAGGATCCTTTACTATTCTCATCTCATAAGTTGTGAGAGTTCCATGTAACTCATCCATAGTCAAATTTTCAATATCTCTTGTTTCTTCTATGGTTGAAACCTTTCCATCATACCTCATAGGAAGTGACCTTAAAACCTTTTGAGCAACATCGAGTCTTCAATTTTAAATCCAAGTCCTCGCATGGTGTTAACAACCTCATCCACATGAAGTAAGTATGCAACAATATCTTCCTCTTCTTTCATCTTCAAGTCTTCAAATGTCTTCTTGTGATTTTGTAATTTTGCCATCTTGACCTTTTTATCTCCCTCATATGTTTGCTTTAGTTTTTCCCAAATCTCTTTTGTTGATTCGCAATGCATAACTTTTACAAACTCTGCTTCACGTAAACCACTTAATATTGCATTCATAGCCTTGGCATTATTCACATGCAAGAGCTTACCATATTTATCTATGGGAGGATTAGTTGTAGGTGTGAATCCATCCTCAACTGCTTGCCATGTCTCATATCCTTGTGCCATCAAGTAAGTCTTCATTCTTATGCTCCAGAAAGCATAATTGTTCCCATCAAACAATGGTGCCTTATTTGCTGAAGATCCACTCTGAGATGCCATTTGTGTTCCTATACACTCTTCCTTCAAGCTGTTAGACTCTTCCGAAGGAACCCGCTCTGATACCAATTGAAGAACACAGGCTTATACTGAGAGGGGGGGTGAATAATATAAGATCAACTTTTACTTTTCTTTCCCAAATAATATTATCCAATATTATCAATGGCAATATCAATAGTAGTAATCAAAGCAATGCACAAATCATCACACACAAGAGAGACACCAATTTAACGTGGTTCACCCAATGTGGGCTACTCCACGGAGAAAATATTTCTACTAAATTTTCTCAACAAATATTCTTGGGAATCAATTCCCTATTACAATGTTTATGGACCTCTATCCAAAGGAGACACCAATCCCCTATGCTCTAATTTGTGGATCTCTCTCCATAGGAGAACTCTTTCCCCTTTTCTCTAGTTCGTGGAACTTGATCCAGGAGAACTCTATCTCCTCAATTGGTTTATGGATCTCTCTCCATAGAAGAACTCTATCTCCCCAGCTGGTTCATGGATCACTCTCCATAGGAGAACTCTTTCCCCTTGCTCTGGTTCATGGATCTCTCTCCATAGGAGAACTCTATCCCCTATGCTCTGGTTGGTGATCTTCTAGAAGACTTCTACCCCCACTACTCTAGCTTGTGGATCTCTCTCCATAGGAGACCTCTATCCCCACTACACTGGATAATGGATCTCTATCCACTGGATACTATTGTCCTCTTTACTCTATCACCTCCAAATCTTACTCTCAAATCTATCTCAAATATACACCAAAATCTATCCCAAGTCTAGTACAAATCTGCTCTAACTCTTCTCACAAATCTGCACTAATATCTATCTCAAATCTATCCTCAAGCCTTAACACAAAGCTTGATCAAATCACCAATTAAATCTATTTAGATATTTACCAAGCCTTAACACAAAGCTTGAACAAATCACCAATCAAATCTACTTAGATCTACCCCAAGCCTTAACACAAAGCTTGAACAAATCAAATCTGCTCTTAGTGTTGTTTCAAGTCTTTACAAGACTTCTCAAATTTTTAATCACTTTTCTCCTTTAATCCCTCTCAAACTTGCTCAATTATGCTCTCAAGCCTTCACAAAGACTTGCTCAAATCTACCTTCAAGTCTTCACAAAGACTTGCTCAAATATACCTTTAAGTCTTCACAAAGACTTGCTCAAATTTTTTGTCTTACAAAGCTTGCTCAAATCTCTTCAAGTTTCAACTCTATTATGCTCTCAAGCCTTCACAAAGACTTTCTCAAATCTACTCTCAAGCCTTATCAAAGACTTGCTCAAATATGCTCTCAATCCTTTTCAAAGACTTGATCAAATATGCTCTCAAGCCTTCTAAAAGACTTGCTCAATTCTATCCTCAAGCCTTCTCAAAAGACTTGCTCAAATCTGCTCTAGCACATGCTCAAACCTGCTCTAACACATGCTCAAAATAACTCACAAGATATGCTCAATCAATCTCAAATCTTGCACACAATGCTATCAAATGCTTTGTCTAATCTTCAAAGTAATTCCTTTAACTTGAAGCAGTTTAGACATATTCTATCTAGAATTCGTTTAACCTCTGGAACATATAGAGAATGATATACTCTTTCAAATAGCTCAATATGTTCTACTCAATCATTAAGTTTGTCACTTCCACATGTCTTACTTTTATTGCTCTTTTAAAGATAGATCTAGTCTAGCACATGACACCTATCTTCTTGATTTGCACATTCACTTTCAATATCACTCAAAACCAATGCTCAAGAAGTTTCACTCAATCATTCAACTAATGAAGCACAACTTGCTCACAAACCCTAAACAAGTGTTTTCACACTTCTTCCAACAAAGAGCACAATGTAGGTCTCAAACCCTAACTCAAATAATTCATAATCTCTATCTCAAATATTCTCAAAACATTCAACAATGAAGCACATAAAACTCACTCAAATATTTCCAACAATGCTTATCAAACAATCCTTTTCACTCCACCTTATGTTTCACAACATTCAATCCAACAAACACTTCAAACAAAGGATGATGTGCCCATACCTCTTTGCTTTGATGGAGATATATCTTCAAAACCTATCTCACTCACAACCAATTCCTTTTGTGCCACTTCAAGGTTAGATAGCAACAATCTATCTCAAAACCTCCACATGAATATTCCCTCAACAAGATGCTCAAAGAATTCTGAAAATAATATTCTAGGACTCTTCTTTAGTTCTCAAGGACAATGCATTAAAGCTCACAAAACTCTCTCAACAATTTCCCTTTTTATAAAGCAAGAATTACAATCAAATAAAATACCTTTTACACCTTTTACCTCCACTCTTTCAAAATAATTTTCACTCCAATTTAATTTCCAAGAACAAAGAATTACATTGATAGATAAACCATTTACAAACTTATCACTCCAAGCTTAGCAAATTAAATAAATGATATTTAAGACCTTTAAATATAATGCCAAAAATATTTCTCCTTATATCTCCTATGTTTCAAACTATAGGTCAAATATCATCCACCAAATATCACTATAGCCAACAATTCAACAATATAGCACATACCTCACAAATTAATCATGGCGTATACCTTATATAAAAAAATTATCTTGCTTTGTTATAGATGAGAATCGACCCTCCGACCTCAGCCCTCCAAGCGCAGCGCTCGACCGCTTGCGCTAGCCAAGCGGTTGAGACTAAACCTTTGGCCTCAACACTTTATCCTTGCTGCCTCCGATGAAAATAAAACAAAACTCTTCAACCGGTGCTAGGGGGAATCGAACCCCGAACCTTCTCTCTACCAACAACTTACGTAGGACCCGCCTACCACTTGGGCTACCAACCCTCGCTTGACCAAGATGTCAACCGCCTTGTCTTTATGCCCTATCGCTTGCTTCGACGAATGATTTTACTCCATGTTTCGCAAACCCTCACGATCGATTTTCTCACATGCGCATTAGCTTCGGATGATTCAAAATTCAATTTTAATAATTTGCTTCCTCCTTTTATATGCCTCCAAGGTAATTACATTGAAGAGATTCACAAAAACTTATTCAAAAAATAAAGCAAAAATAAATAACTTAGAAGAAAATGACACCACACAATGTACATAGAACACACAAGATTTACCTTGGTTCACCTGGTATGGGCTACTCCAACAAAACAAGATCCACACCTCATTAATATTATTATTATCTTTCTTGCCCAAAAATGAGACATTACAATAAATATACAAGAAAATCTCACAACCCTAAACCACTACATGGTATTAGAATACAATGGGCACAACACCGTGGGCTAAACCACCGACAACCACCAACCACCCACCAACCACCCACCAACCATAGGAATCCCAAAAATTGCTCCAAAAAAAGGGAATTTTTTTTTGGCTCTGTCAAAAACATGCCTTCGACGTGTTCGGGCCTGGGAGGGCTTCACCCTCCCCTTGAGGAGCTTCGCTCCTCTTACCCTTCTGTACCTACCGTACAATACTTCTTCGACAAAGGATGAGACACATCCAACATTCTCCCACTTGTTGAATACTTTGCAAGACCCATTTCAACTATACAGAATCTAAACTTTTTTGTGCTAACTACCTTGGTTAAAGCATCTGCAACATTTTCTTTCGTATCCACTTTTTCTAGTAACACTTTCTTCTGTTCAATCATGTCCCTATTAAAATAGAACTTTGTATCAATATGCTTCATTCTGGAATGGTAAGCAGGATTCTTTGCTAGAAATATAGAACTCTGACTGTCACAATTTATCTTCACAACTCCTTGAAAGAATCCAATTTTAACACATAATATTTGTAGCAATACTGCTTCCTTACTGGTATCGATGACTACCATGTACTCAGCTTCAGTGGTTGAAAGAGCAACAAAAGTTTATATTTTACTCATCCAACTAACATCTCCTCCAAACAAGTTGAATACATATGCACTAGTAGATCTATTGTCCAGATCTCCAGCCCAATCTACATCAGTAGAACCTTTTATATCCAAGGATTTGTATTCTTTACTTGTACCTTCATAACAGATAGAAAAATTAGATATACCATGCAAATATATGAAAACCATTTTTACAGCAGTCCAATGCTCTTTACCACGTTTAGACATATATCTACTCAAAATGCCCACTGCATGGGCAATATCAAGTCTAGTACAGACCATGGCATACATTAAACTCCCTACAATATTTCCATGAGGAACATGAGATATTTCTTCTACCTCTTCTTCTATTTTTTGATATTTTTCAACAATATTTCACCCAATGGAGTAGGTACCTTCACTGGTTTGCAATCCTTCATATTAAATCTCGTCAACACTGTCTCAACATATTTTTTTTGATCCAACCATAGATTTTTGTTAAAACAATTTATTTTTATTTGCATGCCCAAAATAAAATTTGCAGGGCCAAGATATTTCATGTCAAACTATGATGCTAACTAAGACTTCATTTCTCTGATCATTTTCTTACTGTTTTCAATTAGTAACATGTCATCAACATACAAAACTATAATGACAAGTACATTACCAATTTTATTTGAATATACATAGTGATCAACATTGCTACAAACAAAATTAACTCCTAAGACATAAGTATCAAATTTTTGATACCACATTCTAAGTGACTGTTTTAGTCTGTACAATTTTTTTTTTAACTTACATACAAGATCCTCCTTTCTTGCAACAATGAAACCTTTAGGTTATATCATATAGATTTCTTCCTCCAAATCTCCTTGAAGGAATGCAGTATTTACATCCATTTGCTCTATTTCAAGATCAAAAGCAACAACCACAGATAACATAAATCTAATTGAGGTTAGCTTTGCAACAGGAGAAAATACTTTACCATAATCAATTCCCTCTACCTGAGAATAACCTTTAGCAACGAGGCGAGCTTTATATTTCTTCACTTTACCTTCAATATTATGCTCCTTGAAAATCTATTTGCAACCTATTGCTTTTCTTCCACCAGGTAATTTTACTAAATCCCATGTTATGTTATTTTTTAGGGTCATCATTTCCTCATCCATGGCCTCTTCTTAATAGTTTGCATCTTAAAAATTAACAACTTCTCTAACTGTTCTAGGATCTTCATCAGTAACAAATAATACAAAAGAAGTAGGAAAAGTAGACAGACTGTACCTTTCAAGTTGTCTTCTTTCCCATGTTTATATCCTTACCATAGGTGTATGAACTTCTTGTTCATCCTCTTCCAGATCCTCTTCTATCTGATCCTCTTCCAGATCATCTTCTGTATGATATTCTTCCATGAAATCAAATTGGACCTTTTCATGTTCTTCTTCTGTTACTTCCTTCCTGTGATCACTTTTCATTTATCTAAACACCACATCTCTACTGTAAACTGTACATTTAGTTTCTAGATTTCAAAGTTTTTATCTTTTAACACCATATTTATAACCAATAAAGATACATTTAACAACCTTATTATCAAGCTTACTTCTTTTATCCTTTGGAATATGCATGTATGCATCACAATCAAAAACTCTAAGATGTGAAAGAGAGGGTTTCTCACCAAACCATGCTTCAAATGGAGTTTGATCTGGTAATGCTGATGTAGAACAATTTTGCAAGTAACATGATGCACTTACTGCCTATACCTAGAATTCATGTGCAAGACCTACACTACTCAGCATACTTCTAGCCTTTTCCATGAGTGATCTGTTCAATATCTCAACAACTCCATTCTATTGGGGTGTATATGGAGTAGTCTTCTATCTTGCAATACCATATTGCTTACAAAAATCTTCAAATTTATTTGAAAAATACTCTCCTCCATTATCAGACCTCAACAACTTAATCATTTTCCCAGATTGATTTTCAAAAAGTGCTTTAAATTATCTAAACTTATCAAAAATTTCATATTTACTCTTAAGAAAATAAATCCATGCATATCTTAAAAAATCATTGACAAAAGAAGCATAGTATCATGATTTTCGAAGGGATGGTATAGGAACAGGACAAAATATATCACTATGAATCAAATCTAATAACCCTCTTGATATAGCAACACCAGATGAGAAACTCACACGATTATGTTTTCCATAAATACAGTGTTCAAAAAAATAAAAAACATTGAGAAATCAGGGATACCATGAACCATAGCTTTTGTGTGCAGGGTACACGATTCATTTTCTCCAATATGTCCCATTCTTTGATGCTAGAGTGTTGGGATTTTATATGATTCAGCCACAGGAATAGTTGAGCTATTACACTCATTTGTCATAGTGCTTCCCAATAGCTTATACAAAGTTCCAATTTGAAATCCTCTTGCTAACACCATTGATCCATGAAATTTTTTGAATCCTTACTAAAACTAAAGTCTACTGTTGCATCAGCCATTTTGCTTACAAAAATCAAATTTCTAGCAAGACCAAGAATATGCAGCACACCTGGGAGGGTTTTTACCCTACCATATTGCAACAATATTTGCACCCTTCCATGACCAATGATTCTAAGTGGTGAATCATCTCCCAAAAGTACCTCCCCTTCATCGTATCTTTTATATTCACTGAACCAACCCCTATGAGGGGTCATATGAAAAGAGAAACCTGTATCAATCAACCAATCATTTTTATCTGAACGTGTGGAGGAAGATGCCAGATATATGTCTCCTCCTTCATCATTGGATTTATGTGTCTCTATGGAAGTGGATTCATCAGACCTCTTTCCAAAATCAATATTATTTGATCTGCAAATCATTCTTCATGTGACCAGGCTTACCACATTTCTAATATTTTCTCTCAAACTTTCCTCGAGACTTAGATCTACCTCTAGACTTATATCTATCACCAAATCTTGTTTTATCTTTTTCCTTGGCATGCCCTCTCACTATTAGGGCATCTTTTGAAGTGTCCTCCATGGCTTTTCTCCTCATATCCTCTGATATTAGAGATGCTACAACATCCTCAAAATTCAATGTGGTTGCAGTTGTACTACCAATTGCTACAACTAGGTTATCCCATGAATCTGGTAAATAGCATAGCAAAGTAATACATTTATCTTCCTCGCTTAACTTAATATCAACAGATGTAAGTTGACTTACAATTGTATTGAATGTATTTAGGTGATCTGCAACTAAATCCCCTTCATTCATCTTGATATTGTATAGTTTATTTCGAAGAAATAATTTGTTCACCAAAGACTTGGATTGATACAAATCCCCTAACTTCTCCTAGAGATCCTTTGTAGTAGCTTCTCCAAAAACGTTGATTAGGACTGAATCTGCAAGACACAATTGAATCAGACTCCTTGCTTTCTAATTCGTCTTTTCCCAATATTCATCTAATGTAGCTGTAGGTTTTATTTTTTAGAATTAACGACCCATTGATCTCTATCCATGAGCAGATCCTCCATATTTAACTTCCATAGCTCAAATATTTTTCCATTAAATTTCTTGATCTCGATCCTTGATTGACTTCCCATCATTTTCCTTCAAGCTCCTTCTACAAAAAACCTCACACTTCGAAATAGGTTTTCTCTAACTCCTAGAAACCCTAGAAACTCTTCAAATGAAATGAAACCCTAGCAATAAAGGCATCCCCCTATAGCTAACAACTTGGATCTGATACCAAATGAAGAGATTCACAAAATCTTATTCCAAAAATAAAGCAAAAATAAACAACTGAGAAGAAAATCACACCACAAAATGCACATAAAAACACATGAGATTTACTCTGGTTCACCCGATATGGGCTACTTCAACAAAACAAGAGCCACACCTCCTTGATATTATTATTCTCTTTCTTTCCCGAAAATGGGACATTACAATAAATATAAAGGAAACTCTCACAACCCTAAACCACTATGTGGTATTAGAATACAATGGGCACAACACCATGGTCTAAACCATCCACACCCACCAACCACCCACCAACCATGGGAATCCTACAATTTGCTTTAAAAAAAGGGGAAATTTTTTTTGGCTTCGTCGAAAACACGCCTTCAGTGTGTCCGGACCCAGGAGGGCTTCACACTTCCCTTGAGGAGCTCCGCTCCTCTTTCCCTTCCATACCTGCCGTACAATACTTCCTCGGCAAAGGATGAGACACATCCAACATACATGACGTCAAAAAAAAACCTAAGTGCCTCCAAATTAAATTTATATTTTTGGTGCCTTTGTCAATTTCAAATTTAATTATTTATTTAATATAATTTTTAACTTTAGGTTAAATAGTATATTACTTAATTTAGTATTCAAAAATACTTTTACATGGGGTCGTCAATAAATCTATTTTTTTCTCTTTTTAATAAGACTTTTTGGATTAATTATTATAATATTAAAATATTATATCTTCTATTTTCTCTTCAAAACCATGGGTGTAAACTTTGTCTTCCACTTTTTAACCAACCTCTTTGGCTTATAATATAAAATATTATAAAATATTATAACCATTTTTTTTTACCAGTCTGCTTGTACCAAAATGGACTTTACCTTGCACCAAACACTTGACACCAATGGCAACCTTATTACTCAAAAGTTCCAATAATATCCTTCATAAACTCACTTGAAAATTAAAATATTAAAACAACATAGCATAATATATGGAAAATAAAAATTTAAACCCATTCATAGATATATCCATCGTAAACTCACTTTGAAATATAAAAACAATATAGCATAATACAAAAGACAATACTCATTTTTATACAACAAGAATGACTATGAATAAAATAAAAATTTAAACCCAAGATATATCCTTCGTAAACTCATTTGAAAATTGAAATATAAAAACAACATAGCATAATACACAAGAAAATACTCATTTTTATATCACAACAAGAATAACTTTGAACCTTTTGGAAGTGGTCCGTGAGTCCCAAAAGAACAAACAGATGCTAAGGTCCCTAAATTCTACCTTTGTGGTGCTTATTCCCAAGAAAGAGGGAGCAAATTCCCTAGATATGTTTAGGCCTATTGCTCTCTGTAATGTTGTATATAAGATCATCACAAAAATTATTGCTGAGAGGCTGAAGATATGGTTGAGCAAAATCATCTCTGAGGAGCAAGGTGGGTTTGTTGTTGGCCAACAAATCATGGATGGGGTTGTTATTGCTACAAAATCTATTCACTCAATGGAAACTTCTAAGGAGAAAACTATGTTCATTAAGTTGGACATGGCAAAAGCCTATGACAGAGTTAGATGGTCCTTTCTTCAAAAAGTTCTTGCTGCTTTTGGCTTTGAGGAGGAATGGATTAGATGGGTGATGAGCTGTATTTCTTCTTCCTCATTCTCTGTTCTTGTTAATAACGAGACAACAGAGCTGTTTGAG
This sequence comes from Wollemia nobilis, assembly GCA_028583015.1. Taxonomy (NCBI): domain Eukaryota; kingdom Viridiplantae; phylum Streptophyta; class Pinopsida; order Araucariales; family Araucariaceae; genus Wollemia; species Wollemia nobilis. Next base: position 135,146 of record JAQPPZ010016456.1, on the reverse strand, counting down.
GCCTCAAGGGGATTGAGGCAAGGAGATCCTCTATCTCCTTATTTGTTTATCATTATGGCAGAAGGGTTGGGCAGATTATTCAAGTCTCAGGTTAGGCATGGTCTCATTCAGGGGTGGAAGTGGGATAATAGTTTGCCACCTCTTTCCCACCTTCAATTTGTTGATGATACTGCTTTGTTGGGAGTTGCCACTATCAAGGAAGCTGGAAACATTAGACAGTCTCTTGAAATATATCTTGGTGCTTCTGGACAGGTGATTAATGAGGACAAGTCCTTTATTTTCTTCTTCAATACCCCCCCTCTTATTCAAGCCAGGATTGCTCGCATTCTAAGATTCTAGGTCGAGACTCCCCCCTTCATTTATCTTGGGATCCCAATTTCATCTCATCCTCTGCCTAGATATTCTTGGCAGTATATACTTGATAAGTTTAGAAGGAAGGTAAATCATTGGACTGTCAGATGGCTATCCTCTGCAGGTAGAGTATTGCTTTTAAAATATATTATTCAAGCTTTACCCATTTACAAATGTTTTGTGCAAACAACTCCTTCTCGTTTCATCAAGGACATGGATGCTTTGTCAAGATAGTTTTTGTGGTCTGGAAAACTTGATCAATCTAAATGGAGTTTGGTTAGATGGGATTCCATTTGTAGGCCAGTTCAAGAGGGAGGCCTTGGGTTGCGACAGGAAACTCTTTCTGGGCAGGCTTTGGCTACGAAACTTTATTGGAGATGGTGTACCTCTCAAGATCATATTTGGGCTAAAATATTATCTTATAAATACTTGAGAGGTATTTCTGAGGCAGATATCCCTAGAGCTAGTTTGGTTGGGAAAGGTTTTGTTATCTGGGACACTCTGAAAAGAGGAGCTAATTTAATTAAGCAGGGTTTGTTCTGGATTTGCAATAGGGGATCAGATGTTCTTTTTTGGGAGGATTCTTGGGATGGCCACCCTCCTATCTTGACTCAATATCCTAGGTTACATTCCTTGAGAATTTGTAACTTGGAAGCGGGCTGGTCTCATGTGGAGGACTTTAAAAAAATCCAGTATTTTGGAAAAATCGAGATGTACAGATGGAAAGATCCGCAGGAATGGCCCCAAGGGGGATTGGTCGAGGATAGAGAGGTGCTTGCTCTTATTATTGTAGGGAGGTATTGTTCTTCATTGAGGGATAAAAATATTCTCACTTGGAACCCTAATCCCAAGGGAACCTACTCTGTAGCCTATGGTTATCAAGTTCTTGATAAGCAAAAGTTTGGGAGTCTCCCTGTCACATGGTGGAAAAAGGTGTGGAATAGATTTGCTTGGTTGAAATGTAACTTTTTTCTCTGGCTGGTAGCTCGTAAAAATGCATCACTTGGGATAACTTGAGGAAGAGGGGATTTTAGGGTCCCTCTTTATGTGTCCTTTGTGGTAAGAATGAGGATGACTCTTCTCATTTATTTTTCCAATGCTCACTTGCCAGAGACATTTGGCACTGTTGGTGGAGTTCCTGGAACCATCCTTGTTTTCATGTGCTCTCCCTGGTGGAGTTTTGGAATAGTCTGGGCCAGCCAAGGCCCCCTTCCTCCAAGTGGCTTGGAATTTGGGCCCTTCTTGCATCATCTGGCAGATTTGGATCAAACGAAACCGACACATTTTTGAGGGAAGTCATTTGGCTATTCAACAGATCTGGAAAAGGATCCTGTGTATGGTTCAAGAAACTATCAATAGTAAATGTGATGTGGACCCTCATTTGGACTCTAGGGAGGAGAAGGTACAATAGGACCTTGGTTTGTTTGGGGTTGGTGTGAATTCTTCTAGCCCTAGTAGGATTCCTCAGCTTAGCAAGAAGGTTAGGAGAGAGGGTAGATGGAGACTGCCCCCTAGAGGAGTTTTAAAAATTAATATTGATGGGTCGTCCAGGGGCAATCCTGGACATGCTGGAATTGGTGGTGTTGGGAGAGATTCTGCTGGCATGGTCAGTTTTTTCTTTTCCATTTATAAAGGTGTTCACTCCAACAATATTATGGAAGCTCTGGCGATACTTGAGGCCTTGCAAAGGGGGTTTTCTCTTGGTTGGCGTAGGATTCTTTGCGAGTCTGACTCTCAAATTTTGGTTAATCTTTTAAATAGAAAAAGAGTGGAGGATGTTAATTGGCAGTTGACCTCTATGACCATTCAGATTCTTAGAATAAGGGAAGAGTTCAAATTTATATCCTTTGTGCACATTCCAAGGGAATGGAATGGGGTTGCTGATTACCTAGCCAAAAGGGCTTTTGAGCTATTGGATACTCAGAGTATTGATAACTAGGAGAGTCTCCCGTCTGGGGATTCTCAACACCTACGGGAGTTGATCCATAAGGATGTTCAGACTTAATGTGGTTTGTTTTTTTTTTGGTTTTCTTTGGGAGTTGACCTTGTCTGGTGATTTAGCCTGTCTTGTTGCTTATTTGAGTCCTGGGTGGGGGCTTAGTTGTACTTTGTAATCCAGAATTTTTATCAATAAATTTTTACCCCTTTATTTAAAAAAAAAAAAAGAATAACTTTGAATAAAATGAATATAAACCTATGTATACATATATTCTTTGTAAACTCAAGCATATTTGAAATCCCATAATACTCAAGAGATGAAAATAACACACTATTATAAATGTAAATAGTATAATAGTAAAAGTAATAAAAGCAAGTGTCTTGTTTTCAAACGAAAATATATGAATATCATAAAATTATCTTTTTGAAATATCAAAATTTTAAAAGTAGTTTTAGGCTTTAATATCTTTTCCCTATTCCACTCCTTTTTTCTTTTCCATGACTTCCACGACTTCCACATTTGGTATTCCAACGATGCCTCCCTCGGGCTAGGTAAGAGTAATCTCAATTTCTCCATATTTGACAAGGATGTTCTCAACACTTTGCAATCCTTCGAGCAGGGTTTTTTCCTCTTTTCCAACATCTTTGGATATTGGTGCAAGAACTTATTTATCCTTCTCCTTTAGCAGAATATTAAGATCCAATCCATTTAGTATAATGATTTTATGAAAGCGTTGTTTTGTCAAACTGCTTCTTGAGCTCTTTTTTTCATTCCCATAGAATAATTTAAAAAACTCTTTGTCATCCTGATATAGTATTGTTGGTTTTGAACCTGCTTATTGAGATTATCATACTTTACCTATAGAAGAAAAAATAAGCAGTCAGTAGATATTTACATTTAAAAAAGAGAATAATTTTTTTGAACACGTTAGTCAAACCTCGACAACATTCTTTGCAACCAAAACAACAATACCCTTTTTATTATCACACACACATTCATTATAATAAGCTTAGGCCTCAACATTTATGTTCTCCAATATATTCAACATAAACCTTAAATTTTCATCTATGTAAGATATAGTAACATGCACAATACCAGATTTTGCTTGATGTAGTAGAGCCTTTATCTTTTTAGGTTCGTTTTTAACTATAAAAACAAAGTTTTCTCTTTTTGAATTTTTTTTGAATTGTGCATTAATTTCTTTTATCAAAACTTTGGCTCGATACTCTCATTTTTCATTTTTTTATATCTACAAGTAGTGAATCCTTAATGGTTTCTTCAACATTGTCAGAAACTAAATCTTTTCCAAAAATATTTACTCTTTCATCCTTTGGTAGAGGATGAGCCTAAGGGATGTTGGTTTCCCTAGGAGGATATTTGCTTGAACATTTTGCTCCTTCATTTTGAGGATATTAAAGTAGTTCTGATACTTGAAAAGCAGTGGGTGTGTTGCCTTGTAAAAATATTCATCAAGTAGAACATTATCCAACCCAACACCAGAAGCTTTTGGTACACCTATAAAGTTAAAATTACCAAAAGACATAAGTTTGAATCTTGAAAATTGCTTTGATGCTTCTTTCTTTGGCCTATATGTAAGAATGTATTTTCCACACGGGAAAAATTGACCTTGTATCTGAGGTTGCCATGGTGGAGGAGGAAGTGGCATCGACTGTTGATTTTGATGAGGGAATTATTGTATAGGAACTTAAAACATCAAAATAAAAATTGGTTACAAAAATTGTGAAGGTAGATTATGAAAATCGGTTACAAAATTGGTTATAAAACTTACCAATATAAGAAGAGATCTCTTGTGTAGGCACAGATGCAAATGGAATGTGGGTGTGCTATACATCTGAAAACACAAAATAAAATTTAATAAATAATAGTAAAAATTTGGTAATAAATTTTGCTAAGGTAGTCTATAAAACTTACTTCCTAAAGATGAGACCTCTTGCATAATTACACCCATTGATAGTGGATGTGCAGTCATAGGTGGAGGTTGTCAAGGATTAGGAGAACTAGATCTTACATATTTCCTTGTTGATCTTCTTCTTAGTAGTGGCATTGTTTCCTCCATGGGTGTTTTGGAGTCTCTTGATTCCTATAGATTATAACCTCTGAAAGCAACATCCCGATTTGAAGAGGAAGAGGATGCCCTTTTCTGTGTTTTGTATAAAATAAAATTATAAAAAAGAGAAACATATGAAAAATAAAAAATATTACTTCAATATTGATTAAAAATTACCTAACCTATTGTTTTGTTATGGCTGCATTGGCTAAGGTTGATTGCCAAGAAGTTAGTACTTGAGTGTTCTGCAAATGATAAAAATATTTATAAAAAGTAAGAATATAGTTGCATGTGCTTATTTTTAGTGAAGGTGAAGCATGGGTTATCACGTTCTAGATATCCATTTTGATCCGATATGAGACATAGGTAGACCAGTCAAATTGTTGGTGTGTAATACAATGAACCAAATATGCTAAGGCCCACTTTAGAAATTTTTTTGGTCTTCCTTGCAGAACGAGTCTAACAAGGAAGAATTTGCAACATGCTTGAAGAAATTTGTTCTCAATCACTGGTACAGTAAAACCCCTTATGGACTTTGTGGTTGTAATTACAAAAAAACAAAATCAGTAATTATAGATATTAGAATTTAAATTTAATTAAATAAAAAATGTAGTTATACCTTAAAAATATTTCAGTTGCACTTTGAAGGTGGTCTCCAAGTAGAGTCTATCCTAATTAGTTAATGTGAATTTGGATGTGATTGAATCATAGTCGGTGTGGGGAAATGCTATCAATATGGTGATGTCCAAGGTTGTGGAATAAAAAATTGATGTTTTTTTATCAATGACAATATGTACCTTACCCAAATCAATGTTGTAACCTGCAATTATCTTCTCTGGAAATTTAGTATCTATGTCAAACTACAGCATCAAAACTAGACCTTGAAGACTAGAGTCCATTACCCATGACATGTCATAATTCAATGCTGATAAAAATTTAGAAATTAGGGGGAAAACAAGGTTTTTAAAATTAATTTTTGATATTCCAGGGATGATAGGGAGCACCATAGGTTTATTTTATTGTGTACAAGATATTTGAGGATATGGATCAAAATATACGATGAAAGGTATTCAAAAATTGATAGAAAGTATCATAAAAGGGTTCAAACAGGATTAAAAATCCATTAAAACTTAAGGTAAATGGTTAAAACCACATTAAAATGAGAGGAAAAGGGTTAAACATGTGTTAAAACAAGAGGAAAAAGGTTAAAACTGCGTTAGAAAAGGTAAAAAAATATATGTTTATACCTTTATAAAGACTTATTTGCATGCAATCAGTTCATAAATGGTTGATAGGTGGTATTTGTATGTAATCATTTCATAGATGGTTGACACATAGTACATATGCACTATATCGTCAATGCAAATGATCAAACCTTGGGTGTGATGCAACTGACTAGCTATGTTGCAATCGACCAATTATGTTGCAATTGATGAACTTTGCTACAACCGATAATCATTCTTACATTCCATTGACATTATTACAATAGATCGACTTACTTGCATCCTATCATCATTAACACAACACATCGACTTTGTTGCAATTTATCATCATGCTATATCTGTTTGTCATAAATGCAAAGCATCGACATAGTAGTAATGGATAGACATTCTTGTAGCCCATCGACATTATTGCAATCGATTATATTTGTTGCAACCGATCAACACTGTTGCAATCGATCGTTACTCCTATAATTAGTTGACATTGTTGCAATCAATTGACATTGTTGCAACCGATTGACATTGTTGCAACTGATCGAAATTGTTGCAATAGATAAAAATTATTGCAACACATTGGCAGATCAGCTCTTGATCATCATTTTCCAACTAGTATATCTACAACCGATCAACGTTGTTTCAACTTATCGATATTCTTGTAACCGATCAACATTATTACAATTGATCGATATTTCTGTAATTGATTAATATTATTACAACGGATTGACATTGTTGCAATAAATCGACATTGTTGCAATCGATAATCATTTTTGCAACTAATCGATATTATTGTGACTGATCAACATTCTTATAATTGATTAGTATTGTTGTAACTGATCAATATTTCTACAATCGATCATCATAGTTGTGATCAATCAACATAACTATAATCAATCGATATTGTTGCAACACATTGACATAGTTACAACTGATCAGTATAGATGCAAGCGATCAACATTGCTGCAACACATCAACATATCTAATCTCGATCATCATGTTTCAACAACATATCTACAATTGGTCAATATTTTTTGTATCCAATCATCTCAGACCGATCATCATATCTTTTTATAACAAAACTATCCTCTAGGTATAACGTGATAAACTTAGTTTTTCATGTTGGCATAAAATCTTAAGTTTTTCGTACATTCCTCTAATTTGTAAACCAATATTCATAGCCCCCAACACAAAAAAATTTCCACAGTTTGATTTTTTTTGAAAAATGAATGCAATTCGTCATGACTCCTTGGGCATAATTCATCAAGATTTCAAGATAATTCACCTTGATTGTATAAATAGATTTTGGGCCTGACCCCTTATGCATAACCTTGGGTGATTCAACTTTCATGACAAAGGAACTATAAAAAATAGTCATGAGGTTGTAAATTAGTAGCTATCACCAAACCATACCTCAACTAGAGAGACAAACCTAAAGCTCACTTGAAAATATGAAAAGCAGAACTTGAAGATAAATCCACACCTATCCTAATACAAACTAATAAGAAAGCAAAAAAAAAAATTAACAAACCAACAATTAAGGATAAAGCACAAAAACAAAAAAGCTAAAATAAAACAAAAGCAAGAAAATAAAAAATATATACAATAATATACAATAATGTACAAGATGATGCAAAATTTATGCTATCACTTCCCTGGATCCCAAACATGATTATCACACTTTAAAAGATATATATCATGATATGAATGCCAAGATCTATAGAAATTCAACCAAAATAATATTAGGCCAGACCATGCAAAATTTTTCATTTTACCTCTCTCACCCCACCAATTTGATTCAATGATATTAGCAATTCCATGTTGGGACTTTGATTCATTAAAATTGCAAGCGAATACATGATATTCAATTATCTTTTTCTTATTCAACAAGGTGTGAATTTCAAAACCTAATTCATAACTTTGACTTAAATTCTCATTTTCACAAGCATATAGGATTTACTTCAAATAGGAGGCTATTTCTAAAATTTTTAAAGCAAAGTCATCATCTATGTCTTTAGGCCAATCATACTCATGCAACAATTTGAAAGCATCTAGGATATCTACTAAATGAGATTATAATTTTGTATTCTAGATTCCATTGTTAATTGCGGATGAAATTGATTCAACAACTCAAGCACATCTACTTCTGTTTCATTCAACAAAGTAATCTTATTATCAGTGTGAGTAGGAATCAACTCTAGTTTATTAACCTCCAATGGTATTTTATCATTAATAACATTCTAATCCAATAAATAGTTATGTAAAATTTTACCTAAAGTTTGGATGATTGGACATAAGGTATGAGATTCTATATTTTGTACACTTTTATTTACCATGACTTGATGAGCATTTGTACCTTCTTCTTCCTCATGGTTTCTATCATCATCATCATATTGTAGCCCTTTGCCTTCATTAATGACCTGTTTTTCAAAAACACCAAAATTAGGCACCCAATAAAAAATATGTCCATCCTTTTCAAACCATAAATATCATTGATCAAGGGGTGTGTCATTTTTTGATTGTACAGGAATTGCAATATCTTCATGCAAGATAGATATTTCAGCATCCTACATATCAAGCAAAATAGAAATTTCATCAATAAGGGTGTGAGAAACAAATAATTCATCATATCTTTCCCAACCATTATAATAACTATCTTGTAAATCTAATAGATGAAATTCTATTGTGTCTTCAAACGACATGTGATTCTCTATTTGTATAGGAATTATAGGCTCTTCATGTAAGACAACAAATTTAGTATCCTGCATATCAGATGCAGAATTTTTCTTATCAAAAAGTGTAAATGAAACACATTCCTCATATCTTTCCCAACCATTATATTAATTATCTTCTAAAATCAAAGGATGAGATTCTATAAAGTCTTCTGCATAATATTCAAATTCATATATTGATTCACCTTCAACCACTTTTGATAGCTCCAGTGTTTCTAAAATTGAATACTCTTGCCACATAGACAATATAAGATCCATAGATGAGACACAAATTTTAGATTTTTGTACATGAACATCAAGTGGAATAGAATTTTTTTTTTTAATAATTGTGAAAGAAGTAAATGATTCCCATTCTTTGTCTAGAATAGTAGAATCATTATATTTTTGAAACATGTGATGAGATTCCATCCCTTCATTCATGTTATCTTTAGATTCTTCCTTAGATTCATCCTCCTCAATTTCAAAAAATTCATCTTCCTTAGATTCATCCTCCTCAATTTTAAAAAATTCATCTTCCTTAGATTCATCCTCCTCAATTTCAAAAAATTCATATTTTGGTGGGTCAAGGGTTTCTTTAGTGGGATCAATTCTTGTATTCAACTTTCTATAATTATCCCAATCCTCACTTGTGAATAATGACCCTAAGCCTTTTATTTCTAAAGGTTCATATGTTTCCAAAATTGAGCCAATATCTACATTTTGGTTAACTTGATCATCATAATCCTCATTGATGGGTAGTGAATTTGAAACCTGCACCTTATTTTGGATGACATCTAAGGTAGTTATGACATCTAGACCATCAATTTTATCTAGTTGATTGCTTACATTAGATATCATCTGATTCAAGTGTGCCATATTGAATGGTTGGTATTGGTTGGGATCCATAACTCTTGAAAAACAATTCATCATGGGAGAAGGTTGTGCTTCAACCTGAATCATGGGTGGTATTTTATTTTTATACTTAGGGTTAAGTAATAATAATAGACCCATATCAACACCTTTTAAAATCCACTATTGTTCTATTTTTATTGCCTCATTGTAGGCTCTAAGCAAGGATAGATCTCTAAGAATTCTTCCTAGAAATATAGAAGTAAAAGGGTCTAAGTATTCCAGGTATATTTGAATGAATTATTATTCTAAAATGATGTAATGTGTCCCCATTTCAGTGTACAACCTATGGAATTTATCATTAAATTGTATCATGGTTTCATTAGGTTATTTACAAATAGAGATAAATTGATTTAGTATCATAACTGGGTCAACTAGTTTTCTAAAATGACTGAGAAACTTTTCTTCTAGTTGAACCCAAGATGTGATAGAACTTATAGGTAAATGGATGTACCAATCAAATGTAATTTCATCCAATGTGTATGAAACAACCTACAAGCAATATCTTCATGCATCATTTGTAAATAAATTAAAATATCCTTGTATCTCTGAATATGTTCCTCAACCAAGGTCATTTCATACCTAAACTAAGGTAAATATTCTTCTATACCTTCAAGGATTTTATGAGGTACTTTACTAATATCTAAATTACTATAATGACCACCTATCTAGGATGCAATTCCTACCATTGTTGGAGTAAAGATTGCCATCAAAGAATATAACTTTAGTACCAATTTTGTTAGTCAAAGAAATATCTTGGAAATATGTTGAAATGACTAACACTTTTCAAATGAATAAATCATCATTGTTCATAAACCAAAATATATACATCAATTAAACCAAACAATAAATAACATTCTCCAATTTACAAAAGGTTAGCATCAATGCATCATCAATCAAAAGACTTTTCAATCAATGAAAGTGATCACATGTCAACAAAACCTCATTAGTCAAGACCAATTCCTTCAAATAACCTTTCAAATCAATGAACGATTTAGCATTTAAATAGCAATAAAATGATCAATTCAGGTCCTTCTTCTAGCACGAAAATGTTGAGTGGTAGTTTTTCCAATTGCAAAACCACACTCATAGTTAGGATTTTGATTAGAAAACCCTCTCTTGCAAAGAAATACAAAATTCTCCAAGGTTCCTTTTACTTATTGTGTGCATGCATGCTTATGAAAATGTGTCAAATAAGTGCTAAAATACCTTGGTGATTTGCAAGCAACTGTTAACAAGGAGCCTATGTTGGTATTACTTTATTATGTTATGCTATTGATTGTTCATGAAACTTAAAAGAAATAAAATGTGATTGGCCCTCATATGACCACGATGAAAAGATGAAGTTCATTTTATCTTGAAGTATTTTAGATAGATTCAATCTTCTTTTGTTAAGCATATTTTAACAAGTTTTATTTGTTAAAATTTGCTTTGAGCATGCAATAAAATATTAGAACCTATCTCTAAAATGTAAATATTGAATAATGAGTGGATTCAATTTGTATTGCTTGAGGAATGCAAAGAAAATGAATCTGCATGACTAACTTTGAAAATGTAGCCTTTGGAATGCCATGTAAATTACTCCTCTTTAATGAAATTATAATTTTCATAAAGAGAAATTAATTTATTGCTTGAAAACAAAATTGCAAAGCTTGAATTCTAACTCTCATTTAAAATGTGAAATCATGTAAAGTTTTTGAAATTACAAAATTCCCTTTTAAAATGTAAACTTTATATAATTATGGAATTTTGAATTTGCCTCAAAAATAAAATTGAAATGCTCTAAATGAAACTTTAAAGCTTATTCTTTGAATTAGTGTAACTCTTTTTTGGATTTTAATTTTTTATATATTTTTATTTTATTTGGTTAAAAAAATGAATAAATAGGGTTAGAAAAATAAAGGAAACTAAAATAAAATAAAATAAATTGATGTAACTCTCAAATTCTCCATAGACCCTACAAACATTAGTATCGTGCACAAAAACTAGCATTAATATGATTCGTAGTCACGCAATCGGACATCCAATGCGGTGCAATTTTCTAAGAAAAGGGTGCAATATATTAAAAAGACAAACAAGTCTACCATTAACAAGTCTACAAAATGTAGAATACTATGCCCTAAATTGACATCAATGGTGAAATGATCCAATCCAGTAGCGTGGAAAGGAGAAATAATCAGGCAAACCTAGTTATAAAGCTCTGCTTTCACATCTGCAGTTCTACCCAAAAATTTTCCAATCTTCTTCCACACCTCCTATTCCAAAAAGCTCCAACCTTGTTTTCTTTGTCTCCATGGGTATTTAAAAATTTCAATGTGCTATTTCATTTTGTTTCCCTCCTTGACTTCATCTTCCAACTCCTCTGTTTGCTTTGTGATGTTTCCATTTTACTTGTAACGTATATTCGGTTGTAATCTAATTACAAATGGTCCATATAAAATAGCAAAGACACTTTTTTACCTTTAATTTTAATTAAACACCCATTTTGTCACACAAAATAGCCACATATATTTTGACCATACCTTCATCCTCTTCGCTTAATTTGTTATGGCCCACATCATTATGGAGAAATCATCTACCATTTTGGTCCTAACCATGAAAGATTTCATTTTAACACTCATAAAAAAAAAAACCTAGAAGAGAGGAACAATTCTTGGATAATTCAAGAATACATACCCAATACGGTTGGAACATTTCTTTCCATACAAATTCAATTTGCATATATTTCCTTCAGTGTGATAATGCTCCTTTTGACAAACACCTATTTTATATAACGTATGCATAAGTGATTATTTGAAAACATCAAACTCAATGGTCATAGCCAACATTGCTGCATTAGACGTTAATTTTAAGATAAATCCTACCATTTTCAGACCACCACAATAGGTCCTCTCTACTCCTTATGGTCCTGTACCAAAAAATTGGTTCTCAACTTGGTCAGGTTCCATCACATAACTAACCAATTCATTGTCATCATGGTGTTGTTTTTGACTGACTCCCATAGATGTCTAAAATCATCCGAGTGATTACTGCTGGACACTAACACTGGTATTTGGCACCATATCGACGTCTCCGTCAATTATAAAACATTATTAAATACCCTTATGCACCATACAGGTCCACGTAATCTCTCACCTGCTCGATTGTACTGAATTTACTGTCAATCACCATCTACTCTCAGTTTCCAAATGTGATGAAGCTTTCTCCAAACCTCATCAGTGCCACTATGGTAACTGCTGCTATCTACATTTAAAAGAAATCTGTGTGATATACATGGATTCCATTTCCATTTTTGCTGTCCACAGTATAGACACCATCACCATCCATCGATGCTAGCCACGACCGCTTCCACCGGTGGATGAGCCATCTACCTCCACCATAATCATGTGGAGATTAACAATGCTAAAGCCTTCATATTCATTCATGTTACCCCGTCCATGCATCATCGATCCGTATCTAGCTATCGCTGCATGTTCACCGTCCACTTTCCATTTTATAGCAATTTCTTATCTTCCATACAAACTTTATCTCAACAACCGCTATTCATCTTGGCTATCCATCCATCTGTAGTTTTGTCTGTCTATGTTTTGTCTAGCAGGGTTCACTTGTGATGTACTATGTCCACCTCCTCTGGAAGTCGACGTAGTCTAGTTGTCATCGTGCCATCCATCCGATGTCAAGTCATCGCCACGCATCTGATGTGTTTGGTCTAGGTCCACCCCATAGGTCCACGTCATGGGTAATATTGTGTCGTATGTCGTTCCATCCACATAGAGTCTAGGGAATCATGCCAACTTAGGTCTTTTTTGGTCGACGGTCTAATCTAGGTCTTTGGTTATTCGTTCGAGTTCGTCGTGTCACCTATGAACCTATAAAAGACCCATTTTGTTAGATGTCTTTAAATACCACATTGATTTTAAAACTTATTAACCAAATAAAACATTTAAAACTAAAATCTAACCAAACCACTAATTATAAACTCAAAATCTGAATTAACAAATAAAACATTTGAAATTAAAATCTTAACCTATTTTCCTTTGAGCTAGATCTAATTTTATTCAAAGTGCATTTTTAGCCAAATTAGAAATTTTTATCTAGATCTAATTTTTAGACAAATTCAAATTTTTTATAATATTTTATCTAGATCTTATTTTTATCCAAATTATAGTGCATGTAAAAAATTAATATTATATCAATTTTTACTTTTATAATTTATCTGGATCTAATTTTATTTTCACTAGTTTGAGAAAAGTAGGTCCATATAAGGATGATTTTGTAACCATTTTAGATTGAATCTCTTCATAGCCTCGAGAGAATTTGCAAGTAGATTTTATTGTATTTTAGATGACTTTATTAGTAAAATATTGCTAATGGTGAAGCATGATTTTTATTTTATTTTATTGGGTTTGACTTGGTGATGTTTTTAGCCCTTGTTAGCTAAATTTAATGTTGCATTTTTTATTGGATCTTATGCTCTTTTATCCATCAATAGATATTATTGTGGTCTATGAATTGAAAATGTTATCTTAGAAAGGATTAAATTATTAAAAAAATTTCTAGGAGGGAGTTAGGGTTTCAGAGGAGCCCAATCGGTGTAGATGAAGATAGCAAGATCCATATTGCATTCTAGGTTGGGAAGATTTGACCCTTATGGATTTTGGGTGCAGAGTGGAATGGTAGAGGAGCCAATGGAAGGGGAGCTCATAGGGGTAGGACCATGTTTGGATATCTTGAAGTCTTTGCAAGAGAAATTTGTGTCCGTTGTTCCGATCATTGCTGGTGGTGAAGCTTTTCTCGTGTTTGGTGGGGACTTTATGGTGGTGCTAGAGTCCCCTATTCCAATTTTTTCAATCCACTATTGTGCAACTGGCTAGGTGGTGGTGAAACATTTTTTGTGCTTCACGGTGACCTGATGTTAGTACTAGAGTCCCCTAGTCCAACTTTTTATAAAATGTTATTGTTATATTGTCTAGATAGTGGATGGGAGATTTTTTGAACCACGAACATTGTTTGGCTACTTTTTTGTTGTTGGGTTCCTTCATTGGGGGGTCTTCTATTCTTCTGCATACCAATAGGATTAGAACCCACAGGGATGGGGGTTTTTTCTCATTGGTTTTCTATGGGGTTTGAACCCATAGATCCCAAGGTTTTGGGTCCTTTCCAAAACCTTGCTCCATGACCCCTATTTTTATTCTGAGATTGAGGTTTGGTATGAGTTGTTATTTGGATTTTTAAGGGTGGTTGGAATCCAATAGGATCTATGGAGTTTTAGTCTTCATAGATTTTTGAGATAAAGGATTTTACTATCACTAGGATAATATGTTATAGATATCCATTTTCAACGGTTGGTTTCTATTGAGTTGGTTGAGCGGGTGACCCAAAGTTCAAATCCTTCTTCTATGCTCAGGTCCCAATGGTGTTCTCAGGGAAGAACATTTTTCATTTCTATGAAGTGTAGGGGCTCTAAGTTTTTTAAGCCTCAAATATGAATCGTTGATACCTTGAGTCTTGGTTGTCAGGGTTTGATGGCACTGTTGGTCGATTGGTTGGTCCCCCGCTAGGCGGGATGAGGATAATTTTGATTTTGATTTTGTGTTCAAATTGTTGTGCTACCATTGGATGGGAATGTAAGTTTGATTATTTTTTCTTTCGATAGCTTTTCTATTGAGCCTACCTTTGTGCTATATTGAAGATTGTAAGTTTTTACGATTGGCTAACTCCTTTTGAATATCTATGTGTAAGGTTATCAGATCCTTTCAAAACCCTCACCTTCTACCTACCAAAAATATTCTCTTATAGAGATTTTTTATAAAAGCTTGTTGTAGCTAGATGACTATGTAAAAATACTAGGGACTATAGACATATACAACAAATAAATGATCATCAGGGAATGTGCCATCTACAAGTGTTTATTCTTTCTTAGATGTTAACCTTCATAATAAATCGACAACAACATTCTTATTACTATTCTATCAAGAATTATAATTTGAAATTCTTGTAGGAGCAATAGCCAACAAATGATTCAACCATTTAAAACTAGTTTGTTCATCAAATATTTGATTATAAAGTTAGTGGTATAAAAAAGATAAAATATCTTATAATGCAATGAAAAACTTATTGATGGCATATGCAACTACTTTTTTTTTTCAATCATCATGTAATTGAGATTTAAATATCAAAGGTTTTTACTAATGAAATAGATAGCATAGGAAAGTAGGCCATTTTTTGTTCCATTATTGAACCTAATGCTATGTTATTTTGTTTGTATCAATGTAAAAAGTTAATTTATAACTAGATAGTTTTAAAATTGGTACTGTCACCAATTTTTCTTTTCATTTTTCAAACTTTGTTTAGAAATAAAGTGTCCATTAAAAATACCCATCCTTAGGAGTATAAAAAATGGATCCACTATGTTTCTAAAATATTGAATATATATTCTATCATAAAAATATCAATAAAAAAGCTACAAACTTATTTTTGCTTTTGTGGTGGAGAGATGTTATACATAACATTGGTTTACCCTTACTAATTTTCATGAGTATGGTTTTGAATGAATTATCAAGATCAAATAGTGGTTATAGCAAAAGATCATACAAGAATTTGTCCTAATTGTTCAATCGTGGCAATGTATAAGAAGAAAAAAATTATATTATAGTTTTAATACCCTTTATTAGAAGGACCATAATCTAAAGTACAAATATTTTTTGAGAGAATTGTTGGTCAAGTTAATGTGTAGAGTAGATATTTTACAAAATATTAACAAGATAGGTATTCACATCCATTGTAAGCACATATTATATAGAAGTGATATCATCATTTTATTGCTTTATTCATAATGTTTTGTATCGTAGTTTTACCACTCATGCATAATTGATTGAAAAATTATTATATGAATCCGAGTAGAACATGAATTGATACAATAATAAACTAAACAGGCCATGAAGATAGCTCAAAATGGGCCAAAATAGATTCTAGATGTCATGTTTTAGTGAAGGATATTGAATGTCAAAAATACCAAAATTAAACTATGTCATAGAGGTGCAAATAACACTTTAAGGAGAAATGAAAATAACACTTTCATAAACATATCCTAAGCTATCCAAAAAATTGCTAAGTATGGAAAGGTGTGATTTGCACTTTAGTATGTGACATAAAAATGGATAAGCATGGGAAGGTGTTGTTCACACCTAAACATGGGAAGTGAACAAGTAATTAAGTGACCATGTTTATGAATTAAAATTTGAAGGAAAGTCTTAGAATAATACAACTTAAGGAGCGACTTGTTGTCTAAATCATATTTGGCATGGATCCTAAGGTGTAAGGATTAAGAAAATAACATGGAAAGTGATAATTTCTTCCTCTAAATGGTGTTGATGAATGATAAAAACTAGTGGAGGAGTTTATAGTGCTAAATCTAAATGATTGGGTAATAATTTACCAAATTTTTTTTCTAAGTCATGTATTATTAGAATTAGAATTTACTTTACTAATAATAAAAGTATAGTTATTTTATTTTGTTATAAATAAAACCTCAAAGTTCATTTGTTAATATAATTTTGGATATCTAAAATACTATAGATACTCTTTAAAAGTAGACTTGTACTTGTTATTCTATATTATAATTAATGAATAGATTGAGCATGACATTCATGTGTTGATTTTTCCAAGACCTTTTTATATATGTTTGTGTGATACTATTGGCCTTGCCCTCTTTTTTTTTTTTTAAATAAAGGGGTAAAAATTTATTGATAAAAAGTCTAGATTACAAAGTACAACTGAGCCCCCACCCAGGACTCAAATAAGCAACAAGACAGGCTAAATCACCAGAAAAGGTCAACTCCCAAAGAAAACTAAAAAAAAACAAACCACATTAAGTCTGAACATCCTTATGGATCAACTCCCGTAGGTGTTGAGAATCCCTAGATGGGAGACTCTCCCAGTTATCAATACTTTGAGTATCCAATAGCTTAGAAGCCCTTTTGGCCAGGTAATTAGCAACCCCATTCCATTCCCTTGGAATGTGCACAAAGGATATAAATTCGAACTCTTCACTCATTATGAGAATTTGAATGGTCACAGAGGCCAACTGCCAATTAACATCCTCCACTCTTTTGCTGTTTAAAAGATTAACCAAAATTTGAGAGTTAGACTCAAAGAATCCTGTGCCAACCAAGAGAAAACCCCCTTTGCAAGGCCTCAAGTATCGCCAGAGCTTCCATAAGATTGTTGGAGTGAACACATTTATAAATGGAAAAGAAAAAACTGAGCACGCCGACGAGAATCTCTCCCAACACCACCAATTCCGAGCATGTCCGGGATTGCCCCCGGACGACCCATCGATATTAATTTTTAAAACTCCTCTAGGGGGCAGTCTCCATCTACCCTCTCTCCTAACCTTCTTGCTAAGCTGAGGAATCCTACTAGGGCTAGAAGAATTCACACCAACCCCAAACAAACCAAGGGCCTGTCGTACCTTCTCCTCCTTAGAGTCCAAATGAGGGTCCACATCACATTTACTATGGATAGTTTCTTGAACCATACACAGGATCCTTTGCCAGATCTGTTGAACAACCAAATGACTTCCCTCAAAAATGCGTCGATTTCGTTCGAGCCAAATCTGCTAGATGATGCAAGAAGGGCCCAAATTCCAAGCCACTTGGAGGAAGGGGGCCTTGGTCGGAGGTCTGCCTAGACTACTCCAAAAATCCACTAGGGAGAGCACATGAAAACAAGGATGGTTCCAGGCACTCCACCAACAGTGCCAAATGTCTCTGGAAAGGGAGCATTGGAAAAATAAATGAGAAGAGTCATCCTCATTCTTACCACAAAGGACACATAAAGAGGGACCATGAAATCCCATCTTCTTCAAGTTATCCCAAGTGAGGCATTTATTACGAGCTACCAGCCAGAGAAAAAAGTTACATTTCGGCCAAGAAAATCTATTCCACACCTTTTTCCACCATGTGACAGGGAGACTCCCGAAATTTTGCTTATCAAGAACTTGATAACCATAGGCTACAAAGTAGGTTCCCTTGGGATTAGGGTTCCAAGCCAGAATGTCTTTATCCCTCAATGAAGAACAGTACCTCCCTACAAGAATAAGAGCAAGCACCTCTCTATCCTCGGCCAATCCCCCTTGGGGCCATTCCTGTGGATCTTTCCATTTGTACATCTCCATATTTCCAAAATGCTGTATTTTTTTAAAGTCCTCCACATGAGACCAGCCTGCTTCCAAGAAAAAAATGCTTAGGGAATGTAACCCGGGATATTGAGTCAAGATAGGAGGGTGGCCATCCCAAGAATCCTCCCAGAAAAGAACATCTGATCCTCGATTGCAAATCCAGAACAAACCCTGCTTAATTAGATTAGCTCCTCTTTTCAGAGTGTCCTAGATAACAGAACCTTTCCCAACCAAACTGGCTCTAGGGATATCTGCCTTAGAAATACCTCTCAAGTATTTATAAGATAATATTTTAGCCCAAATCTGATCTTGAGAGGTACACCATCTCCAATAAAGTTTCGCAGCCAAAGCCTACCCAGAAAGAGTTGCCTGTCGCAACCCAAGGCCTCCCTCTTGAACTGGCCTACAAATGGAATCCCATCTAACCAAACTCCATTTAGATTGATCAAGTTTGCCAGACCACAAAAACTGTCTTGACAGAGCATCCATGTCCTTTATGAAACGAGAAGGAGCTGTTTGCACAAAACATTTGTAAATGGGTAAAGCTTGAATAACAGATTTTAAAAGCAATACTCTACCTGCAGAGGATAGCCATATGACAGTCCAATGATTTACCTTCCTTCTAAACTTATCAAGTATAGACTGCCAAGAAGATCTAGGCAAAGGATGAGATGAAATCGGGATCCCAAGATAAATGAAGGGGGGAGTCCCGACCTAGAATCTTAGAGTGCCAGCAATCCTGGCTTGAATAAGAAGGGGGGTATTGAAGAAGAAAATAAAGGACTTGTCCTCATTAATCACCTGTCCAGAAGCACCAAGATATATGTCAAGAGACTGTCTAATGTTTCCAGCTTCCTTGATAGTGGCAACTCCCAATAAAGTAGTATCATCAACAAATTGAAGGTGGGAAAGAGGTGGCAAACTGTTATTCCACTTCCACCCCTGAATGAGACCATGCCTGACCTGAGACTTGAGTAATCTGCCCAAACCTTCTGCCATAATGATAAACAAATAAGGAGATAGAGGATATCCTTGCCTCAATCCCCTTGAGGCCTCAAACAGCTCCGTAGTCTCGTTATTAACAAGAACAGAGAATGAGGAAGAAGAAATACAGCTCATCACCCATCTAATCCATTCCTCCTCAAAGCCAAAAGCAGCAAGAACTTTTTGAAGAAAGGACCATCTAACTCTATCATAGGATTTTGCCATGTCCAACTTAATGAACATAGTTTTCTTCTTAGAAGTTTCCATTGAGTGAATAGCTTCTGTAGCAATAACAACCCCATCCATGATTTGTTAGCCACCAACAAACCCACCTTGCTCCTCAGAGATGATTTTTCTCAACCATATCTTCAGCCTCTCAGCAATAATTTTTGTGATGATCTTATATACAACATTACAGAGAGCAATAGGCCTGAACATATCCAAGGAATTCGCTCCCTCTTTCTTGGGAATAAGCACCACAAAGGGAGCATTTAGGGCCCTTAGCATCTGTTTGTTCTTTTGGGACTCACGGACCACTTCCAAAAGGTCAAATTTTATTAGCTCCCAAAATTCTTGATAAAACTCAATCGGGAATCCATCCGAACCCGGGGCTTTCCCCTTTTTCATCTTGAATACAACACTTTTCAGCTCCTCAAGGGAAATTGGATCCATCAAGTGCTCATTCATCTCTCTAGAAACAATCGAGGGAATACATTTTAGAATAAGTTTTTCTTCCTCATCATTTGAGAGGGCATCCTCCTTGAAGAGAGAGGAAAAATACCTCTTAGTCTCTTCTGAAATATCCCTGAAAGAAGAAAGTAGGGCACCTTGAGAATTAACAAGAGAGGTAATCAGGTTACCATTACGACGAGCCTTAACAGAGTTATAAAAGAAGGCTGTGTTCCTATCCCCTTCTTGAAGCCAATCTACTCGAGCTTTTTGTTTCCAAAAAATTTCTTCCCTCAGTTCCCATTCAGCAAGGTCTTTTACAGCTTTAGATTCCTCAACAAGAAGCTCCTCTATGAGTCCCTGATCTCTAATCTTCCTTGAGGCTTCTTCCACCCTCCTAAGAGCTGCCAGCTTAGCCAAGGAAAGGTTCCCAAAATTTAGTCTATTCCATCTCTTCAATTTATGCTTAACAAATTGAAGCCGCTTCATAAAGGAGTACATAGCAGTGCCATGAGGAGGTTTGCCATTAGTCCACCAGCCTCGCATGAAATCATGAAGCTTAGGATCTCGCAGCCACATAAGTTGAAACTTAAATGAGGGATTATTTTTTAGCCCTAACTCTAGAGCAGAGAGTTTTATAGGCCAATGATCAGATCCTCTACCCTCTAGAATCACAGAACTAGTGCTTCTATTATTGCCAATCCAAAAACTAGAGATCAGAAACCTATCCAGTCTCTCTGAAATGGAATATTCCCCACATCTTCTATTATGCCAGGTAAATATCAATTATCCGGCTTGATGTCAACCAAGTTCAAGACCCGAATATGAGCATTGAATACAGAAGAAAAAGTCTCAAGACGATCAATCCCACCACATTTTTCCTCCAGACAAGTGATAGAATTGAAGTCTCCAGCCAAAACCCATGGGTACAGGGGAGCCAGACTTCTCACAAAGCCAATGTGCTCCCATAAATTCACTTTACCATTGTAATCAATAGGAGCATACATGTTTGTAAGTAGGATGGTCTCACCAGATTCATTATCATGCCCGATCATCAAAATAGACCACCTGCTGGAAATCCAAGTAAGAGGAAAGATCTTAACTGGATCCCATAAAAAAGAAATGCCACCAGCATATCCACATGCACCAATACACTGACATTGCCCCTTTCTCCACAACTTGGGAGCAATATTGAACAAACTATCAATAGCTAATTTAGTCTCCTGAATAAAAACCACATCCGGAGAATGAACACGAATCAAATACCGAATAGCTTTTTTTCTGGGGATGCTGTTCAACCCCCTTACATTCCATGAAAGTACAATAATTTTTGGGGGTTATAAAAATGGGAGTCCAATGTTCTCACCAAACCTGACTCTACCAAAGTCTCCCCCATTAACTTAATTTTATCCTGGTCTTTCTTCCGACCCACCTTCATATTCTTATCTGAAGCATTTTTTTTAATTATTTTATGTTGCAATCCCAGCACCATAGGAGTTTTACAGTCCATGGATGACTGCATCAGTGCCTAGGTAGGAGAGGGCATGTCTAAATCTATGCCATTTTCTAAGATAACTTCACTTCCAGGGCTAGGGCCAACCATATCACCTATACTCGGAACCAAAGCCCTATGTTCTTCATTTAAACCCCCTATATCTGGTTCCCTTGGTTCCACCTCATGAAGAGACAACTGATTTGGTCCTGTTATATCTATAACAGGTAGCGATGTTTCAGGTATCTCCACGCACTGATCAAGATTCTCTAGAATTTCAAAACGGTTGAGCCGAGCATCTGGCTGGTTATCCTTAATGTCTCTTTTTGCCTTTCTTCCTTTGTTTCGAGGTTTTATCGTAACAAAGCCTTCCTTATCCTGCTCCCCCTCATTTATCGGGGCTTTTCCTTTATCCATATTTTGTACAGATCGAGAGGGCCCAGGATTTGAAGCCACAGGCAGAACAAACTTAGGGCATTTTCTTTGTAAGTGGCCATATTCATGGCAAATCCGGCAACGAAATGGGAGAGCTTCATAGTCAAGTTTTTGAACCCATTTGGTTGATCCGAACTGTATTTCAATAGAATCTAGAATAGGATTGTTTAAATCAATTTCAACACAGATACGGGCAATAGAGATTACCTTTTTATCCAACGTTTGTCGTGACGGCCCAACCGGCTTCCCAAGTAGAAGGGCAATCATATGCAAGATGTCATTTCTCCAAAATTCCAATGGGAGCCACGGAAGCCAAACCCACACCGAAACCCGTGACGACCGCTCCTCTGATGGGTTGAAACCCACATGCCAAGGTTTAAGAAAGAGTCCCGCTTGGTTACAAAAATAGGGACCTCCTTCAAATGCTTTGTTACGATCCGCAAGACAAGAAAAAACCACCATAAAATAGCTGTTTGCACTCAGAATCACCTCCACATCACCTTCAGGGTTCCAAGTCTTCCTAACCCAAGCCTCCACAAAGGGAAGAGAAATTTGGATGCCCATAAATTTACCAATAAGCGCATGGTTGGTTAAATACTCCACATATTCTGCCACCGAGTCTGGTTGAACCACTAGAATCGGCCTGGCTTCACATCGTTCCAAACATCCATTGTTCTTTAACAAGCGATTCCTGACATGCAATGGGAAATCTTGTTCCTTCCAATCATTTTTAAAAGAAATACCAGCCCTAGCATGCACGCTCTGTGACGGACCTGATGCCATCACTACATTCCTCCAGTTGTTCATACCTCCTCCAGAAACTGCTTCCATCCCCGCAGAGCCCACCAGATAGGTCTCAAAAAAATTCCAGCAAAGCAGCTTTCCTCATCAAACCCTAGCAGAGCTCCCTATTGGCCTTGCCCTCTTGTCTATTATTAGTCATTTTTATTTTTTTTACTAGATGTTTTTTAGATCTAATGGACTTAAGTTATTTGGTGGCTTTTGGATATTTTGATTGGATCACATGCTTATTTCAATATAGTTACATGGTTGTGTTTACATTTTATGTATTTATTATATTTCTTATATCTTTTTTCCTCAATGAAGTATTTTAGATTATTTAGATTAGTGGCAATTTAACCTATACCCAAATATTGAGAGGGTTAAATCCTTTTCTTTGGATGTTAAACTATGGTCGTATAGACACTTAAGATCAAATATTCTCATCAATCAACATTTCTAGTATGCCTAGTGGGACATTTCCCACATGTGATGATTAGATATCATCATTTTAAGGGATTAAATTTTTTATCCATACAAACATGTGCATAATCACATTAGATCCACAAAAGGGCTTACGAAATACATTAGACCTGGCCTAATCCATTAGATCTATTTAAATTATCTTTAGATATAACATTTTGCACCAATGTTTGAGTTTTTTGCTCTTCTATCCTTTTTTTGGTAGAAAATTTTTATTTACTTTTTGGATTGAAGGGTCCTGACTGTGTTACATTGAACACTTGAAATACTAGTAGTACAAAATTGGCACATCCTGTCATCACAGGGATATACATTACAGAAATTCACAATCTTGAGACCCTATAACTGACTAACTAAGTAAAATAACAGGAAAAAAGAATAAAAGTTCCTGGGGTTGAACCCCTAAAGACAAGAAACACAAGACTAAGCTAAAACCAACACAATCAAGGATAGGCCAACTGCCTGCTAATTCCTCCTCTATGCTACTGGGACTCCTCCTTGTCCTCCTTCTTGGAAGCATATTTCTAGTCTGAAGCGAGAAGGCCCCTAGTCATAGTCGGGAGCTCCTAGATATTTTTTATTTGGAACTTTTGGACAATTTTTTGCCCCCTTTGCATTGCTATGCAATAGGTTTGGATATCTTTGTTTCTTCCCTATTGGAAATTCCAAATTCCTAGAAGAGTGTTCGTTGGGTGCCATTGACTATGTCTTTTGTTGTGTCTCTACTCCTTAGGTATGTACTAGAGGTTCCACCCTTCTTCTTGTCACCTATAACATCTATTTGGAATTTTTTGAAGCTCCTGGTGTGTTTAAGGCTCCATGCCTATGGGGATTCATGAGAAGAATTAGTACTATCAGCCTCGATGTTATGGAATTTAGATGGGGGGTGGGGCGATCCAGTCCCAATGCATGGGGAAGATCTGGGGAGAGTTTTAGGTGATTGGGAGGGTTTGGATGGTGGGCCTTGGGACTCAAGCCACCATTTTATGGGGAATTAGGACATGGGGATGGGGATGAAGAGTGGGTTTTATAGGGAGGGTTTGTTTTTAGAATAGGTTCATCCAGTTGGTTTGAAATAGGAATTTCCTCTCGAGGAAGCTCTTCATCATTGTTTTTAACATTAATACTAAAATTATTTAGCAAGATGAACTTATTGGAGAGTTTAAATATACTACTTGCCTTACTCATGTCATTGATTGGAGAAGAGAGGGCATGCTTCTTGCCTTTGTGGTCCTAGGGTGGTTCTGCTTTGGTTTTCATCTTTTGGGCTTCTATGTAGGGTGGGTAAAGAAAAATTTAGACGTTGTTCGACACATTTTTTAGGGTCAAGAACTAGATTGGGATATGCCCTTGGGAGTGGCATTTTATGTAGAATGCAAGTTTATTTTCATACTCCACTGGTTGGAAATGGTGGTAGGACCCGTAAATCAAATTAACATGGTTTGAGAGCTAGGTCTCCAAATTGAAATTAACACATATGCAGGCCTGTATCAATCATGACTGGGCATGCATTGCTGGATTGATAGTAACAAGCTCCCTAATCACTCGAGATATCCCTTGAAGCACATGCTCATGATAGAAGTGGGAGGGAAGGTTTGGGAGTTGTATCTAAATGGGAGTGTAATTGATGTTCTAGGATTTTGGATGAAAGTTCGCTTTCCACTTTTGAAGGAACATAATACTTCTTCCAAAGAACCATTGGCCTCTCGATAGAATACAATTCGTATATTCTTACGTGTTGAGGCGTATCATGAATAATCCTCTATACATGGCTATCAGTTCCAGGCAGCCTTTGGTTTTCTACTTTATCGCTACCCATTGACGAAAAGAGTACATATTGAGCCTTCTGCATACAAATTTCCCTACTAGGGAAAGTGAGTCAAGGGTAATGTAATCCTCTATTACTTCTTCTGGTATAATAACATCGTAGTCCTGGGGGATGAAGGTGCATGGTGCAACATGCAAGGGTTTGGGTATCCCTTGAGCGCTTCTATGAATGTTGTCAAAATAGTTTTGCTTTCTCCCACCCATGATTTTTCTGGAGGGTCTTTCCTCCCATGAGCTCTGTTCACATCTTCTGACACCCTTAAATCAATTTTATCTACTAATTTTCTCCTTGTCTCTTGGATAAAAAATCTATTGTTGATGTTTTTTGCACGTGCTTGTGATCCGCTACCTGGTACCTTACTCTTTCCTCTCTGCTTCTCACTCATCACATATTCATATTTTGGAAGTTTGCTTACCGTCACTCCAAAAAATGCTCGCTTCATATTTCCTAATCACCCCAAGAATCAATTGCTCTTCTATCCTTCATGTATATAAATATTCATCAAATTTTGATCCATGGTGACTCTACTTTTAAGAATGCATAATATGTTTCTTAGACTTGGTGATTTCATGGGTATTGTTACAAGAATTTAATTGACATTTTGCAAATCCAATAGCTAAGAATCGAGACATGTCTTTTAAAGAACTAATAAGATAAATAATTATCCAAATTTGCATAGTAATGATTCATAAGGATCCCAATGATTCATTTCATAAACTATGAAATTCTCTAAAAATTTCACTAAATATATTGGTGTCCAATTTTCTACTTGGGTTATGATGTGAATCATTGATAAAGTGTATAAGCTTAGAATATTTCACTAAGTATCCAAAGTAGTGATCGACACTAATATCAACAATTTTTTAGATTTCACAAAAATATTGTACTAATAACTTTGATGTGTGTTTTATTACCTAACTTTGGATGATATTTACCATGAAAATGTAGGATTTTTAGAATTTTCATTACGTTACATGAGATGTAATTCACTTTGCTATCATAGCCATAATTCATAAATAAGGAATAAAAATTTATTTCCTTAGTTTAGGGTCATCAAAGCTAAAATTTTTAGCAAAATTATCTATTTTTAGAAAGCAAAAGCATAGATCTACATTTTAGAAGTATTTTTCAAATATTATAGTGCATGGCATGAGCTCAAGTGGTTAAATATATCAAATTTAAAGCAGTGGATCAACTTCAAATATTGCTAAATGATACATGTTAATTACCAAAAATATTATTGTAATGCCACTATGTGTTTAAACACATATATAGCACATGTGTTTAAATATTTTAACAAACACACAAATGTACATAGAGGGAATGCCACACTAAATTTTAAAGAAGAGACTCAACTTTAAATATTGCTAGACAATACATGTTAGTTGCTAAAATTTTTATGGTGAAACCATTATGTATTTTGTTCAAATACAATGGTAGCATGACCATGATGTAATGTAGGTGGGGTGTGTAATAAATGATTATGACACCAAGGATAAATTAAGTCTTTGATTTAAAATATGTTTCATTTAAAACAAATCTAAAAACAATACTAATTATTGTAGAAAAATAAAGACATAACATAAATATAATAACTAATGAAAATGACTACTTTAATGTTATGCAAATAAAACTAAAACCCTATAAAAAATCTAAATGAAATAGAATATTCTTTTATATTTTGGATCATAATAAATTTACAATCAAATAGACTCCATTTTTATAATCATATGAAGCACTCCTAAACTGTTTTTTTTCCAAAGAAATAAGAATATTGGAAATATAATACCACGAAAAAGAGTATAACTACTGGAAAATAATTGAGGCAAGTGAGACAAGAAGGTGAGGCCCATTTTACTAATGATTGGACAATCTAGAATAAAGCACCTTGCTCTTATCCAATCAATGGTGTATAAAAATAAAAAAAAATGTATCACTAATACCTAGAAAATAAAAGCTTGTTATCCATGATGAAAAAGAGCAAAAGAGTGCTTTAGAAAAGCAAATGATAGGGATACATAATGAGTGTAATAGAAAATTTATTGTAGAAATTATAGCGAGAAAGAATAATTGTTGAATGAATGTTATATCTATAAATGCTGGTTTGCTTCAATATACAATTTAAATACAATAAAAAAAACCTTATCCTACAACAACTATGGGGACATAGCCCTTTTTGGATCAGTTCTCACAACTATTGACCAAAATGATGCATTTTCTCCACATTACATGTCAAAATATGTTAAGGTTTATTGATGTATAGTAAAAAACCTAAAGCGAAATTGATAAAACTCCATCATCACTATAAGTGATGATTACATCAACTATTAATTTTTAAGAAAATTTGGTTCACGATCCATGGAAAAACATCTCATAAATTATGTATTTGCTAAAAAAACCTAGTTTTTAGGATTTATTTTTTATATTTTTACTTCAAAAATCATAAAGTGAAGTGAGATCGTCACCTAAAGTGCATGGGAAATGTGAGGAAGCTAAAACTATAGTGGTCATACATTCTAAATACATGTTTTGACATTATCCTACCTAGGAATAAATTAAATGACTAGTCTAGTATTATTTCATGTAAGAAGGTTGAGGCTCTCTAATGGCTACAATGTAAACATCAATGATCCATTTTTTAAATACATACTGCTCATTTTGACAACCACATACAACACTACAAGTGATAATAAGTTATATGTTTTTAGGAAATAAGATAAAACATAATGACATCTAATAACTAAAGCAAAATGAAATATGAATGAAACTAAATAAAATAATTAAAATTTTAACACATTTGATGCAAATGCTTTTTCAAAATGAATAAATTTTTAAAAAAACAATATGGCAAAGTAAAAAAGGCTAAAAAATAGTAGAAACATATGCTTGATACTTACCATAGCATATTTAAAAAAAATTATGAATATATTTTGACTCAATTATATCATGCACAAAAAATATACTAATTATTTATTAATAAAAAAAAGGACAAAACAAACTTGCCCTAACTTGAAATAGGTATAAATGATATGCACCATTACACTTGAAACATGCTAAAATTCCTATGAGCATCAAACTTATGTTGTCCTTGTAAAATATGAAAACATGTTACATAACATGGTAATTTTTAAACAAAAATAAGATATCTAGGCATTTGGTGCTAAGACTCATTTTATATATGTACATATATACATATATCATCTCTTTATTTTGATTTGACTAATTATGATTCTTTTTATGTACAAATATAATAATTTTTAATTGGTTATATCAAGTTGAAATAGATTCCATCCATTGTACATTATGATCTATAGTGGTATTGTAATAACTTGGCAATTATGAACATATGCTTGGAAAATTTTGAACTTAGGTCTCCTTGGAATTTAAGGTACTTAACAAATTGAACTTAAGATATTTGATAAACATTAAGGTTCATCCATGAGATTTAAACCTTGGTTTAGAGTATTAAACTTTACACTTTCCTCTAATTACTTTGAATCTAATGGGTATGTATGTGTGTGATGTTGCCTTTTCTTTCATTATAATTTCTTTTTTATGATATCATTGGCACATTGTTTTTTGTAAAATCATTGGCACATTTCACTTATGATATACATAAATTTTTAGATAAGTATTTATAACACTATTTGATTAATATTTTTTATTAGGTATAATAAGGGGTTTTGAAATGCTTCTTGAACATTTTACAAAGAAGGAAATGTGGATAGAGAAACCCCAAGCCATTTACAATAGGAAATGGCCACACGAATAAGGATTCCCTAGAAGTTTAAAAGAGGAGTTGGAACACGATCCAAAAAATTAGGACCTAGGAAATAGAGAATAGTGTTGGATCCCAAGGATCCAATATGACCAAACACAACTAAGGGTTAAACGAATTGAGAGAATTCCAAATTTATCAAATCTAACTTCCATAAATTTCTTGCAATGGACTAGAAAAACTTAAATTCAACATTACAATACAACTTCCCGCCCAAGCCATGAAACATAGGCTTGCACCCAAAAAAAATAAATTTGAAAAATTAAATTCATGTCCATAAAGGAAAAATATTTCCATGGGAGAACACACCAACGAGCCAAGGATTTTTGAAAATAGAAACTCCCACCTAAATATTTGTAATAAGGATCGATATCCAACTTTCCTAGAACACCAACCACTGGGTAAACAACCAAGAACCACTTGTTCAACAAAAAAAATCTGCAAAACAACCTAACCATACCAATTATTGCTATTGATAACTCGCACACAACTACAAAAGTAATTTATAACATTTTCCAATCTAACATACATGCTACAAAGGAAAAAATCCATCCAAAATAATAGGATCCAAGGAACTATCATCCTAAACTGAAACATGACTACTAAAAACTTGCATATCTAGCTTTGCAACTAGTAGAAAGATAGCAACCAAGAGAGGAGACTTTGAATAAGCTCCCAAAGGATCCTCTCCCAAATCAAAATTGAGCTTGAAAAAATATCCAACAAAGTAAAGTCTTCTCGGGATCCATAAAAGGACCCAACAACTGCAAGATCTAGAAAATATTTGGATCTAAATAAGGACCTCTAAAGCCAGTCAAAGACAAAAATGGGATAACAAAGCAAAATTATATGGGATCTCTCTCCCAACTAAAAAAAACCAAAATCCATAGGTTTTGAAATCTAACCAACAACAAGACCATCATCGTCATTCGTTGTTATCATGAACGGCAAAAGACCACCAACATGAATACTAAAATTATATATAGCCCCAAAAATATGGACACTATCACAAAGATATCAAGGGTATTTCAATCTTGGCTTGATATCAAGAAGTAACACCTTGAGATCCCAAAAAAAGGGGTAATAATTACCCCAACCCCTATGGGTTCTAACTCCATAAACATGCAAAAAATCAAAATAGATTCGAACCCCTGGAAAAGACGAACACTAAGCCAACCTCCCAATAACTCCTTAGGGGAAGACTAAAAGCATGAATGAATGGATAAAAGTAGATATATCAGTTTCAAATATAGAACAATTTCACCCCCTAAAATATCACCCAAATTATGTAGATCATCAGGCTATTTAGCACCACCAGGATCTAGAAAACAAGTCCAAATTATGTGATCCAAAACATAGATTAGAGCCACCAAACAAAAGATATAAATAGGGTTTGCAAAGCCTTACCCCTCTAAGCTCCCCTTCCATCGACATAATCTTCTAGCTCTCTATCATCCCGCTCCAGACCTAGTGTTCATAAGGATCATATGTTCCCAATCTAGAGTACATTCTAGATCTTGTGGTCTTCATAATATTTTACTCTAAAAAGACTTATGGTAGCTAGTGTGATTTGAACCTGAGTTGAATGGACTCATAGTACATTCAAATATACTAGGATTTTCTACTTTAACCGCAACCTTGTATGATTTTTTTAATATGTTGAGATTTCAAAGTTTTATTCTCAGATCTTGCTCCTCCTATGGAACCTCCACTCCATGCACCTTCGACGTCGCTCCTTTGATAGGGTTATTTTCACACTCTTTGATTAATGTTGAGATATATGTTAAGGCCAAAATTTTGACATTATTTTAAATAAGATTGATAAATTTTAATACTCACTTAATGTTACATTATATTAAAATGATATTGATTCACTAAAATATGGAATTATTTTAAGATAACATTAATCATTTTAAAGCTTACATAAAACATAGTCATACAAAAATAAATAAATTCAATCTTATAAAATGAAATAAAAAATGCATAAATTATAATATCAAGGAATAAAATGATAACATGAATATATTATTCATAAAATACAAGTCCCGTGAGAGATAAGCATGTTATGCTATTTTTTATTTTTTAACAAATTCAATCATACAATTTTAATATTCTTATTATCTAATCCGTTCCCCATTTACATGTAATTTTTTAAATATAAAATATTATATTGTTTGTTAAAAGTCTCTCTCACTTTGTTATTTTTTTTACAATGCATTAAGTAACTCATATGACACATTAAAAGACTTTGCCTTTATATAATAAAATGTTCAAAGGTTTAATTTAACAAATTATAAGGAATGATCATGATTCTGCAAATATGTCGGTAAATAAAAAATTTCAATACTTTTATGCTCAGATCTTGCTCCTCCTATGCAACCTCCACTCCATGTACATCTTATGTCACTCCTTTTCTAGGATTATTATCACATTGTAACACCCTAGGTCTGACTACTCACCTTGTTTCCTGAAAAAAGATCAAAAAAGAAACCTAGGATATATGTTTTTTAAAGTTTATCCCTTACTCTAAATTTTTTTCCTAGTTTACAAGTTTACTTTCAAACTATTATAAATTTGGATCATCTAATAGTTTTTTTTTCAATCATATATATACAATATAGCATAGGTATAACAAGCCACTTTTTGATCCAAGACTGCTGTACCTAGTCACCCAAGTGGACAAGATCAGCCAAATCCTATAGAGAAGCCATTTAGTGGTGCAAATATCCTCATTTATCATATGTATGTTCCAACATGAGGTACGAATCATGAAAAGGATTGTCCTCTAGGGCCCATAACACCTAGAGGGCAGATACATTTTTTATTTATTTTTTCATATCGAAACTTTGACTATCTAGTCGACTTGTCCTTAACTAGTATGGAAGAATTTGGTGTATTTATACCTCCATGACTAATTGGTAATTTCCATTTACCTAGAACTGATTAGTGCCATGTTAATTCCTTGATATTGGGCTTAATTTCTCAAAATCATTACAACTCACATAAGTTTATCCCATACCAAACTCTATGAATATGTTTTGCTAAGTTTGAAGAGTAAGAAATCTATCACTATGTCCTTCAAATACTTCTTGGAAAAGGTGTCCCATAATACCTTTTCATTTAGACCTGACCAAGTTCTTTATTGACCAATTTCATCAGTCAACGACTGCATTGAATTTATTTTGTGCATACCTGCACCTCAATGTTATGGATGATCATATGTCACATTCTTAGGTCAAAGCTTCTTGAGAATATTTTGCAAAGGTTTGTTACCACCATTACCTTATAGAATATTTCTACAAACTCCCTTAAGTAGAAAACTCTTTTTTTTTTAAAAGAACATTTAAAACTAGAGGCTAAGAGCTAAATTGATATAGAGGTAGTTTTCCATACGAAACTAAATTCTCTACTCCCATGCAGTTGTTACCACTCCAAAGTGGATTCACCCCAAGACTAAGGTCAATTTTATTTTTTACAAACTCGGATTCTAAAAGAAAATACAAGTATCTTTGTTCTCGGTTTAAGTCTTATGCCCACAAAGCTACACATTTCCAGCAATCATAATTATTTTATGCCAAGAATTAAAATATTATTTCACCATTTCCACATAGAAGAATTTATATAATGCCATCAGGGATCAAATACGACTCAGGGTGGATGATTATGCATCCTAATATGCACACATGCACTTAAATCTAACATAGAAACATTTTGAAGACTCACATATCTCCTAGCTCAATATTTTCTCTAAGATTTATTTCAGCATGTTTCTTCTTTTATTGTCTACCTATTTTCTCAGGTAGCATATTCCACAAAACCTATATTTTCATTCGAAATTTCTAGGTTCCAAGGAAGATATAATTTCACTATTGATTTCTTTCAAAATTTCAAAAATTAACAGCATGGCTTCATCTCAACATCATTCCTAGCTTTTCAAATGAAAATATACATAGCAACAAAGCAATACATCTTCCTATTAATACATTGCTTATCAACTACATTTAGCACAACCAATACAACAATATTCATCATAGATTTTTCTACTGTCATTTTCAATTAATTTGACATGGTTTTCACAACAATAATCAACATAGTTAACACCGCTTCCAAACTCAACAAGACTTAGTTTACATAGCATCATTCATCATAGATTATCACACCATTTTAAAATCAATTAAACACAACATGCTCAACAACAAGCATAATAATTCCACACTGATTTCATATTTGAATATACATAGTATGCACAACAACAAGCATAATAACTCCACACTATTTTCATATTCGGATATACACAGTATGCACAACAACAGGCATAGTAGAAACCAAGTATAAAACCAACTTGTTTCTTCCACTTTCAAAACATTTCAGTTTGCTGGTCTTTCAATTTGTTGTTCTCCATTTCATCCTTCCATTGCTTCTTTTTTCCCCCTTTCATATTTTTCCTTCCCTTACCTTTTCCAAAAAGCACCTTCTTCCCTAAAAAATTCATAAGTTGCTCACCCTCATTTTTCATGCGTAGTACTAGATTGCCGAGCCCCTCCTCCATAATCATGTATGCATAACATTTCATCATGGTGTTCCAACAACTCTCAATATTAACGAACTTAGCTTTGCCGACTTTTCTAACCTTGGAGCAATAGTAGTAACATACACTATTTTTTGCATGAATTCAAAATAAATAAGGTAAATTTAAAAATATTCATAGTCTAACGCAGAAGTAGTTTTGACCATCAGATAACACATATCATTTGTCTTCATAACCAAACATGGTGGTTCCATCAAATGTCACTATTCTTTAGTATGAACGTGGAGCAAATACATAGCAAACTATAACTCGATTTGCACAAGTTTTATTTTCTTCTTTAAATAAACAAAATAACTATTTTTCTTTATTTATTTTCTATTTTATTTATAAGGTTATATTTCCATAAAATCATGAAAGAATAAAGGAAAATATTTTCAAATATTCACTCAACAATTAAAGGGTGACTCCCATGATTGAGACATCTTCATTGCCACCTCTAATCACACAAGTTCACTTTATATAAAAATATAAAAATAAAACAAAGGAACATTCAAAGTATTAGACACATACATGCATGTCCAAATAAACAAACACTAGCATACCTTTCCAAACTAGTGGCTCCCATCATCATTGCCACCATAAAACATTTCTCATTCCTTGCAATCAAGCAATATTTCAAACAATTGAACTCATGCAAAGATGCAATTTATATTACCCCTAAATGATATGCAAGCGTGAGTTTCCATGTGCTCACGAGCCAAATCATCACTTCCCTTACTTACCCTTTTTCTACTGACTTGCTTCCTTTCATTATCATCTTGCAATTGTCTTACACTCATAAAGTCCATTAGTAGTACCATGTTTCTCAAAAATAAGTAAGTAAATACATATCTTACTTTCTTTCTTTATTCATGCAAGAAGGGTCCTTAAAATATTTAATAAATTATGAGATATATATTAAGACCAAAATTTTGACATTATTTTTAAATAATATTGATCAATTTTATACTCTCTTAATATTACATTATGTTGATTTTTGGAAGGGAGACCTTTTTCGTAGGACTGCCCAAACTTCCGAACTCGTTTCGGTCATATCTCACTCATCCGGACTCGGATTGAGCTGAAATTTTGAGGGTAGATGCCTAAAAACCCTAGAACGTCTCCACAAATTTTCATATCATTTGGAGCAACACATATCCTAGCGCATCCCTATGTGTGAATGACATATTTTGCAAGCGGCTATGCGAGGGTTTCATCTGGGTTGAGTGCAAGCAGCTCCAGAGGTTGGTTTTTAGGGCCTTCGGGCCCTAGCGGCCAATATTTTTGTGGTTTATTCTCAATATTTTAGCAGGAAATGTTGCAGGGGATACAAGATGGGTTAGAAATTTGTCTTTCAATAGATCATACTGTGAACTTGAGTGACAACGGCTTCCAATTTGCTGCACAAAAGAAAAGTGAAAACCATACCTTTCCACGGCGTCTAGGGCAAGGATTAAAGAGATCACGAAACAAGTTTCAAGTAGTTGATCAAAAAATGGCTCATATCTCAAGTGAATCTAGTGCTAAGGTGCACCCACAAAATAATTCTACTGTGAAAACCCCTATCAAGGGTAAGAATTTTGAAGACTCAGTCCCAAAAATGAATTTTAGGGATGCCCTTCGTGGTGGACAGCCTCAGCCCAATGCTAATATCAATATTAGGGCTTCCCATAAACCTCTAAGAATGCCTAAGATTGATCCCAGGAAAACAGAGTCAGGATGTCTTAAAGCAGCTGATGGAACTCCTATTGTTAAGCTTGATATGGATAACATTCAGATTGGCATTGAAGATTTGGAAAAAAGAGGACTAATTTGTCGGTTCGTGGGTTTTCGTCCGAGTCTATCTGCTTTCAAAGTCTGGGCTGCAAAAAGCTAGAAAACTAAAGGTGAGTTACAAATCTCTATTTATCCAAATGGTTATTTTCTTGTTTTATTTGCTAATAATGAAGATAGAGAGAAAACTTTTCAAGGGGGTCCTTGGTTTTTTGGAAGGGCAGGGCTTTTCATGAAGCCCTGGCATACTAAATTTAAAGCCAAAGAAGAGATGCCTTCTATTGCTCCCGTGTGGGTTAGACTCTTTGGCCTCCCTATTGAATTTTGGAATCCTACTATTTTTTCTTCAATTGGAAACTCTTTAGGAACTTTTATGATGACTGCTGATTGTACTCAAAATTTTGAACATATTATTTATGCTCGGATTTGTGTTTTAATGGATTTTGACAAACCCCTACCTAAAAATATCACATTACAATTTGGGGAAGACACTTGGGAGCAAGTAGTGGACTATGAGAACATTCCTTTTCGTTGTAGAATTTGCCATGAATATGGTCATTTGGCCGATGCTTGCCCAAATAAAATTCCCGATCAAAAGAAAGAAGATATAAACTTAGTAGGTTTCCAAATACCTAAGAAGAAGAACACTAAAAAAAACCAGTTATGAAGGATCAATCAAAGTCATCTGCTAATATGTTTGAAATCCTTTCCACAAATGATGTCCCAAGTGAGGAAGAGGAAATAATGGAAACTGAAATCTTAGAAACACAATTTAAATATGAAGGGAAGAACTCGGAGACAAACCAACAAATCAAAGGTTTTCAATAGAAAAAAAGGAGAAAATTTACACAAGAAAAACAATATTTCAAATGTCAAAACTTCAAATAATGCAGGTCCCAATATAGACTCTATTGAACCATCTAGTAAAATTTTGGCTGTGTACGAGCATTCTTCAAGGTTAGAAGCCATCTCAGATTCAATTGGAATAAGTCAAGAAACAGGGAAAAAAAAATTGAAGATGGATTCTAATCAAAAAGTAGGTCGCAAGACCAATCAATATCATATGGTAAAAGAAGGTGAAAAGCTTGTAGAGGAAGGTAAGATTAATGCCCTTCCCAACTTTTTTAGCCCTGGTATTAATGAAGATCATCACTTGGAATATTAGAGGACTCAAAGGGAGTCTTTCAAAACAAAATGAAATTAGAAGAATGATTCAGGTAAATCATCCACATCTTGTTTTCCTTCAAGAAACTAAGATGTCAATGGAGGATATGGACTTAATTGCCAATAAAATTTGGCCAGCTGGAAAAGTGGTTTCCCTCAGTTCCCAAGGGACTTCGGGTGGCATTGCTTGTCTTTGGGATCCAAAAGAGGTAGTTATTCACCATATGGTTGGCAGTTGGGGTTTGTTGGCTATAGCTATTCAAAGTAGACATTCCAACCAGATTATGCTCTGCATTACTATTTATGCTCCGACTTCTTTGGAGGAAAAAAGAAGACAGTGGAAGGATATTACTCATATTATCTCTCATTTTCCTAAAGCTTGGATCTTGATCGGAGGAGATTTCAATACCATCCTCTCTCTGGATGAGAAAAGGGGGGAAATAGAAATTTGGACAAAAGCACTGACCTCATGAGTGAATATATTGCAAACCTCCATCTTGTGGATATCCAACTAGATAATGGCCTTATGACTTGGTCTAACAGAAGGCAAGGCTTAGCTTGTATAATGGAGAGATTGGATAGGTTTTTGCTCTCTAAAAATTTCTTAATCCATGGTCACATTCCTAAAGTGAAGACTCTTAATAATGTTGGTTCGGATCATTGGCCAGTCATGGTGGAAATGTGGAAAACCAATGTGAGTTTCTCTCCTTTTCGTTTTCAATTAATGTGGCTTAGAGACATTTCCTTCAGACCTCATGTGCAACAATGGTGGAAGGAAGGTAAACCTAGGCATGGGACTAAGATGTTCTGTTTTGTCAAAAGACCGCAATACATTAAATCCAAAATAAGACTTGGAACTGGAAAGAGTTTGGGGGTGTAAAAAAAATATGAAATTAAACTCACAAAGTTAGGGGAACCCCGGGGGGGGGAAAAAGAGAAGAAATCTTATGGAAGCAAAAATCTAGAATTCAATGGCTCAAAGAAGGAGATCGAAACACAAATTTTTTCCACAAATCTCTTCTAGCTCGAAGATCTCACAACTTTATTTCTTCCTTAAAATCAGATTCTGGAGATGTTGTTTATACTTGGGATGGCATGAACTCTATTGTTGTTGATTACTTTTCCAATATTTTTGCTGCTACTCCCCTTGACTCAGCTTCACAATATAATGTTCTTCAAGCAATCCCTTCTCTTATCACTTCTGAGGAGAACTCTATTTTAACTGCTCCTCGTTACTATCAATGAGCTTCAACAAGTAGTTTTTAAAATGCAAAAAGGGAAAACCCCGAGTCCCGATGGTTTTCCTATTGAGTTCTACCAAGAGTTCTGGGATATCCTTCATGTTGATTTATTAGAGGTGGTGGAAGAAGCCAGGAAAGCCAAAGAAATTTTGAAGGTTATCAATAAAACTTATATTACTCTTGTTCCAAAAGCTCAAGAGGTTGATCATATCTCAGCTTTTAGACCTATTGCTTTATGTAATGTTCTTCTCAAAATCATTACTAAAATCATGGCAGAAAGGTTGAAGCCTCTTTTGCATAAGATTATTTCCCAGAGCAAGGGGGTTATGTGGAAGGACGTCAAATAGTAGATGAGATAGTTCTTGCTCAGGAAGCCATCCATTCCATGGATATGCAAAATTCTCCTTCCATGTTCATTCGGTTAGACTTATCCAAAGCTTATGACAGAGTGGATTGGCACTTCCTTATCAAAGTTTTGAGGCAATTTGGTTTCTCTAAGGATTGGATGGATTGGATTATGGGATGTATCTCTTCAGTTTCCTACTTAGTTCTTATCAATGGCAGGCCTTCTCAGTCTTTCCCAGCTTCTAGAGGTATTAGGCAAGGTGACCCGCTATCCCCTTATTTATTCATCATTCTTGTTGAATGCTTGGGTAGGACTATAACCAAAAAGAGGGAAAACAAAACCCTTGAGGGAGTTACCATTGCTCATGGAGCTAGACCTATCTCTCATCTTCAATTTGTGGATGACTCTACTATTTTAGGTAAAGCTACAGTTAAGGAAGCTTCTAATATTAAGCAAATCATTAGCTATTTTTCTAAGGCTACCAGGCAGTTGATCAATGAAGACAAATCTAAAGTTATTTTCTTTCACTGCTCTGCTAGACAGGAATCCATGGTCTTGGATAAGCTAAGATATAAGAAGACCTCTCTTCCAATCACTTATTTAGGTATTCCCATAAATATTCAAAGGCAAAAAATAAATATTGGAATTGGTTGTTGGACAAAGTCAAGAAGAAAATTGGAAAGTGGACCAACAAGTGGCTTTCTTATGGGGGTAGAATCACCTTGGTAAAATCAGTCCTTCAAGCTATTCCTATTTATGTTTCTTCCGTTTTGAATATTCCAAAGGTTGTTCTTCGAGAATTGGATCAAATCAGTCATCGTTTCCTTTGGAGTGGTACTAAGGAGAAAAGAAAATGGGCCTTGGTGAAATGGGATACTTTATGTCTTCCTAAGAGTGAAGGGGGGTTAGGTTTACGGTCTTCAATTAATAACAACAAAGCTTTAGCCAATTATATTGGAGGATGTTGCATAACCCCAATGCTCTTTGGGCCAATAATCTCCGTGCTAAATATGCTAAGAACAAAAGTCCTGAAGACCTTGTTCACTATCAACTTCCTACCAAAGGTTCTCCCATTTTAGCAGTTCTTAAGACTCGGTGAGGATTTGATAAAGAAAAAATTATTTTGGATCATTCATAATGGTCAACATGCAAATTTTTGGATAGATTCTTGGGATGGTCACAAGCCTTTGATAACTCAATTTCCCGATTGGAGGCCTTGGATGGAGGAGCTTCACCGAGCTAATTGGATAAAGGTGGCTAATTATTGTCGGTACCATACTCGTAATTCAAAGGTTGGTAGATATTGGATCCCTATTGAGGATCGGCCTATTCAAATCCTAGAAAGGCAAAGACAAGATATCCAAGGCATCCTTCATATGAGATCCCTCTCTTGGTCCCATGAAAAATATTGTTTTGGATGGAACAACACTACTAAGGGTGAGTATTCAGTTGCTCAAGGTTATTTGACCTTATGCCATAATAATCCCAACCATTCTTCTGACATATTTTCTCAATTGTGGGCTCAAAAGCTCTGGCCTAAGGTGAGGTTCTTTAATTGGCTTTTATTGCATCGTAGGGTGCTTATCGGTGAGCAACTTATGAAGCGTGGTTTTCATGGCCCTTTTAGATGTGAAATGTGTGAAGAGAATGTAGAAAATATCAACCATATTTTTATTGAGTGTACTTTAGCCTCTGAGCTGTGGAGGAGAATGGCCACTTTACTTGGCTTACAATGGTCCAATTTTTTTACTTTTGAACAACTTTGGAGGGATTGGCCTAATCAAGAGGGTGTTGATCATTTTATTAGGCAGTTAGTTTGGATGGGTTCTACCATTCTTCTTTGGAATATTTGGAATGAAAGGAACAACCAAATTTTTAATCAAGATAGTAAGGATATTCACTATATTTGGCAAAAGACCATAGCCAACTTAGTTGAATCAGTCCATCATCTCCTTAATCACCCCCAAAACTCCCACCAAATATGGGATCAAGTGATGCAAAGATTGAATATTAAACCTTCTAAGGGCAACCATCTTAAAGGGAATGTGAGTATTAGTAAATTGGATAGGAATAGAAATTGGCAACCTCCTCCTAAGGATTTTGGAAAAGTCAATACCGATGGAGCCTCTAGAGGGAACCCCGGAAAAGCCAAGTGTGGGAGGAATTGGTAGACTTTCGGATGGCTCCCTCGGTTTTTACTTTTGCTGAGAATTTGGGTATTCTTTCCAATAACCTTGCTGAGGGGTATGGTATCCTCAGAGGTCTTCAGGAGGCTACTAAGGTTGGATGGGAAAAGGTGATAGTTGAGTCTGACTCTCAACTTATGATTAATCTCTTGAAGAATCCTTCTAAGAATCATAAGGTGGATTGGAGAATAAAAAGAATTATTGAGAAGATTCAGTTAATCCAGATGGGATTTTTGAAAGTTGATTACAATCATGTGGTCGGAGATCAAAACAAGAGTGTTGATGCTTTAGCTAATTGGGCTTTGGACAAAGGTGATCTTACTTGTTATGGCCACCCTCCTATATGGTGGGCTTCTCAAATTAGGGAAGCTCTTCTTTCTATCATTTCTTTGGATGGCTCCAGTTCTGAAGGTACCTAGTTTCTTCTTGTTTTTTTTTTTTGCTTCTCTTTGGTTCATTCAGTTTTTTTTTAGTTCCCTAGCTCATTCTATTCTTTATTTTGTTTCCTCTGTTGATTCTTGCCTTAATAGTCTTCTGGTCTAGATAGGTCTTTGTTTTGTTCATTTTTTATTTCTTTTTTCCTTTTTGTTTTTTTTGTTTAGTTTTTTAAGGTGGGTGGGTTTTTTTATTTTGTTTTGTTTTTGTGTTCTTTGTGTTGTTTTTTGTTGTTCTTGTGTTTTTGTTGTTTTGTTTTTTTTTATGTTTTTTGTTATTGTTCTTGTGTTTTTTTTTCGTTCTTGTTCTTGGGTTTCTCTTTGTTTGTGTTATTTCGTGTTTTTATGGGTGAGTGTTTTCTATATTTTTTGTTTTTTTTTATTGTCTATTGTTGGTTGTTTTTTATTTTTATTTTTGTTTTATTTTTTAATTTTTTAGGTTTTGGTTGTGTTTATTTTTCTTGTTTTTTTTTTGGGTTATGTCTTTGTAGTGTTCTGTTGTTTTTGTCTTGTTTGTGTTTTGTTATGTGTTTCTTGTGTTTTTCTATGTGGTTTGTGTTGTGGTTTCTTTTATCTTATTGTGTGTGTTTGGTTGTGCTTTTGTTTTTGACACACTCAAGGAGCATGTTTTTTATTTTATTTTATTATTTTTGTTGTTATCTGCTTATTTTTAATTGGGTTTGTGTGTTTGTTTGCTCCTTGAGTGTGTCAAAGGTGGTAGGCCAGGTCCGAGTCCTGGGCATTTTTGGCGGAATGGATACCCCTGCCTCCTTGGGTCTTACCCGAAAGTGGCATCCCTTTTGGGATGTTTTCCACAAATAAAAAAAAAAAAAAAAAATATTACATTATGTTAAAATGAAAATGATTCACTAAAATATATTAATCTTTTAAGATAATATTAATCATTTTAATGTTTACATAAAACATAGTCATACAATAAATAAATAATTGTAAAAAAAATCATAAATTATAATATCAACGATTAAAATGATAACATTAATATATTAGTCATAAAATACAAGTCCCA
The DNA here is from genome assembly GCA_028583015.1 of Wollemia nobilis. Lineage (NCBI taxonomy): Eukaryota > Viridiplantae > Streptophyta > Pinopsida > Araucariales > Araucariaceae > Wollemia > Wollemia nobilis. The sequence continues at coordinate 93,586 of JAQPPZ010016456.1, read as the reverse complement.
TGAGAGATAAGCATGTCATGCTATTTTTGTTTTTACACAAATTCAATCATACAATTTTAAGATTCTTTTTGTCTAATCCGTTCCACACTTACATGTGTTTTTTTAAACATAAAATATTATATTGCTTGTTAAAAGTCTCTCACTTTGTTATTGATTTTTAACAATGCATTAAGTAACTCATATGACACGTTAAAAGGCAGTGCCTTCATATAATAAAATATTGAAAGGTTTAATTTAACAAACTATAAGGCATGATCATGATTCTATAAATATGTCGGCAAACAATCAAATTCATTGAACTCATCACAAACCATCAAAAGAGATATGCTTCAATAACAATATACTATAATTGCATAATAATTGATACATTGCAATATGATAATGGCCCATAACAGGTAAAGACATGAGGTTGAAAGAGTTTTAACCTAATATAATAACTGAGAAATTTCTTTAATATAATAACTAACAAATTTCTTTAGCACTATAGAAAAATTCCAGTTTGCCAAATATATCGTAGCCTGCCTTTTAAAGTAGAGAGGTCGTCTTCATCTTTAAAAAAGCCAATCAAGCCCTTGTTGAACTGTAGCTTGATGAGCCCCTGCCTTAAATAAAAGGTGATGAATCTGGATGAACTATGGAGCTGTTCCGTCCTTGATAGATAATGAAGATGATGGATATGATATTTTTCAGTAGATATTAGGACTCGAAGGTATGGATAATGGAGATGTTGTTTTCATTGTTGATAAAAGGGGGCTAGCTGGCGGGCTTCCTTTTCCTTTTGTCCTTGGTTGCCGACTATGGGCGACCACTCCCTTCCTTTGCCCCATTTTTCATTCCGTTGTACTTTTTAGAAGGATTTAGTAATCTTTTTAGACCATATGCGCTAGTTTTAAGAAATCTACCAATTCTGGAAAAAGTTGCTGGTGGCATTTCTTTCTGCTGGTGACTGCTACAATTCTCTATAGAAGTATGATCTTTACCGTTCCCGCTAAATTCCGGTGAGGGAGATTCTTTTCTAGCGCACTCAGTTGCCAGTGCTGCATAAACACTTCAAATTAGTTAGTGATTAACAGTTACATACATTTGACGGATGTTAAAATTAGAACTATGTATCTTACAATGATCATCTTTACCATCTCCGTTGGGTTGCTCTAAAGGGAATTCTTCCGTAATGCTGTCCATCACTTCTAATCCGTTGGGTTGCTCTAAAGGGAATCCTTCCGTAATGCTGTCAATCACTCCTAATCCCCCTGGTTATTGAACCAACAGTTCAAAAAATGAATACAATATTTAAGAACTTACTAATATGGTTGTTGTCAAGAACTCTCAAAATCTCACCAGCATTAGGAGCCTCCAGTTGTTTCCTTGAAATGAAGAAAAGTGTAGACATCATCATAACTTGCATTTGAAGAATTAGATCAGATTTCATGCTATGTACTTTTCCTCGTAAATAGACGACTTCTTCCCGTATTTTAGAAGACAAAAGGAACCTTTTGGTTCACCAAGTTAGAGATTTCAGCAGGTTAGAGATTATCCAGATGTAATACAACTATGGGAAAAGTATAAAGATACTTAGAAAAAAAAAGCATACAACTTTGCCAAAATAAAAGGTTTGGGCTTAGTGTTTATTTCTTACTTGGATACTCTGTTGGATGTGATAAAGGAATGACACAGGATTGCACCTGTTACTATCAATTGAACGGCTTCATACATTTTTTCTAACATCTCGTTCTGCAAATCAGCATTCGCATCTTTGAGCAGCTTAAGATTTTTAGCCAAGTGAAGCATCTCTTTCAGCAGGTCTACGCACTCTCTGTCATTTGAAGAAATATTGTCGAATCTTTCTAAAACTTTAGCTATTGCTAAAAGGCCGACAGCAACCCAATGAGCATTCCCCAGACCTTTCAACACATCCAAGGCCACTGTATGTGCTTCGCCGGACAGCTTGGATGTAAAGAATTTCTAATGCAAACAAAAGGCAGGCTAACGTTTAGAAGATGAAACAGAGACAAAGTGGCTCCAATCCTCAGTTTCTCTAAAAAGTTCAAGAAGATGAATTACCTCAGAAACCTTCTTTGCACCTTGTGAAATTCTTTCCAATAAATTTGGAAAGTCCATGGCAATAGGTTGTACTAGATCCTTTAATTTGATCCCACTGTCAAGCTTTTTTGAGGGGGAGTCCTGTAGACATCCATGTGAATTTTGAATCTGTGAGAGACTATCACTACTGAAAGGATGATTGTCTAAATTAACATGCAAATTAGTAGGTTAAAACAATTACAAGTTACCTTGTCATTGTCAGTAATACGCAACAAAGCATCATGGATATAAGTTATAAGGAGATCAAGAGACAATTTTGACCGAGACCTGAGATTACCAGAATACACAGAAGACAATCTTGTGGAAGAAGACGAAGATCGTTCAATGGTATTCATGTTAATCCCTGACCACCAGTAACAATCCAAAATAATATCAAGCTTAGGATTAGTTAATTTGACGAAAAAAAAAAAAAATTGTAGAGAGACAGAGGAGCCGTGAAAAAAGATATTTGGGTTGATGTCACTATGACAATTTGCTTACCTCTTCTGGTGGACAATCCTTGAGGTGTTCCTGCTTCACTCAAATATCCCAGCATCATCACTGGACTCTACATTGGCTGTCTGAACATTCTGTTAGCTCTATAACCCAATTGTGTCTGAATCTTCTGAAATATAGGGTCTGATACCTCTCCTAAACATTTGTTGTAAAGGTGGATGAGAGTGTCTAGAATGGAACAACGCTGCACCTTTAATACGAGTGAGATTGTTGCTCATCAAGTTTTTCACGGTGTAGTTCCACTTAGACGTTAGTTGTGAAATATTCTAACCATGTCACACAAATTGCATTGATGTGACGTATAATTTGAATGCATTGTATTGTGTTAATAAAACTATCACAATTGCAATTATAAGTTATCATATGTAATTGTAGGGGCAACTTGTTGATAAAGCTACGAGTACAATTGTAATTGCAATGGCAATTACAAATGACAATTTACAGTTAATTGCAAATTTGCGTTGATGATTTTATGGAGGCCATACAATTACAATTGCATTGATCAATATATGTCGCATCAAAATAATTGTATTATATGGTTAGAATATTTCACAACATGGCTAACCATGACGATACTGTACATGGTTAGAATATTTCGTGGTTAGACCATGACGATACTGTACAGTTAGAATATTTCGTGGTTAGACAAGATCGTGAGCGAACATGGTTAGAATATTTCATAACTAAAGTAGACGCTTGTGTCTAATTAACAGGGAAACGAAAAGTGCCAACGCTTTTTTTTTTTTTTTAACCCTTTTTAATGACAATATATGTTTATGTTATGTACACTTGTTTTTTTTTTTTTTTAACAAATATAGAGGTTTGTCTCTTGTATAGGTAAATCCATTGTATTGGTTAATTAGATTTTAAGTTAATTAGATTTTATAAAAATAAAAATAAAAATCTTACTTTTAATGTTAAAATTGAAATATAATTAAGTATTTTAGCTATAAAAAATTAAGGACAATTTTTATAATATCTTGTGTTTTGATGTTTTTTTTATTAAGGTAGAAGGGGTTTGAAAGGGACCCCAAACCTTTTACAATAAACATTAAAGAATAAGATTTACACTTCAAATATGGTTCTAGAAATAAGGTTGTGGACCTTAAACAAGAAGATCAAACAACCTAAATACTATCTAAGTTTCATTAAACAATATTAAACTTGATCCCCATCTCGCCAATTAGGAGTAATTTGACATCTGATAACATGGATAGCCGCAAATCTGATCGTCACATTAATTTCGGTAGTTGCAGTTCGACGGTCAGTCAGAAACCCTACTTCTGTAGTAAGAAACCCTAGTTGTCAGAAGGTAAGCCTTATCCTCCCTTTCATAGGCTATAAAAGGCAGTTTGAGTTTTTCAGAAAATATATCGGGAGTTTAGATCAAACCAGTGCACAGTAGTGCAAATTCGGGCAAAGCCGAAGAGATGAGAGGCAAAAAAGGAGCAGATTGGAGCAGGAAGAAATACTTTCGAACAACAGTTTCAGAATCATTTCTCTTGTTTTTATGCTGTGTTTATGTAGAAGTTTGTAACTCCTTCGAAGAAATCTAGTTTGTTTTTGTGTTCAATGAAATCTATGTTTATTTGGTGGTTTAATTGATTTCTCCCTTTGTCGCTCGTCATATTAGTTTTCTCCCTATTGCTCACCGAATTTGAGCGATTTCGGTAAATATTAGTTAGTGGGAGTTATCATTTATTTCTCTCAGAGATGCGAGTGGCAGATTTGCCCTAAAGCGCTTGACACTGGCAAATTACCCTTGGAGCGCTCCAAACTACAGCGATCTGGGATGATTTCTTCCAAAGAGGCAAGTGGCAGATTTTCCTTGAAGTGCTCAAGTGGCATATTTTCCCTGAAGTGCTCAAGTGGCATATTTGCCCTGAAGCGCTCGAGACTGGCAAAATCCCTCCAAAGTGGTCCAATAAACAACGACATGGGGAGATTTTGTACTTAGTAAAAAATGCATGAATTCGTCCTTTATTCCTTTGTGCTTAGTGTTTTTTCTTTTATGACTTTATCTTATTCACCATTCTAAAACTTGCCTTCCATCGCTCGTTGTTCCTAAAAATTCCCTATATTGCACAAGAGCAATTTAGGGCAAAAGATTTTGTTTTTTGTCTTATTCTACTTTGTCTTTTTCTCCAAAAGTATTTTCCTTTATCTCCAAACTTCAACATTATCTCCCCGTCACGCTGCCCAAGACAGTGATCCATGGCACATTTTTCCCTAAATCGCCGAAGTAGAAAGTCATGCCCTTTAATTATTTAAATCGCGGGTGCCCAAAGTTTTTACTCGCTATTGCAAGGAGCAATAGTGATCCACAATGTTATTTTATTTCTTCAAATTGATATCAAATCCGATAAGTGCCTTGATGCGGAGATCGAAGCATGGTTTTCGAAAGCAACAATTTGCAATTGTAGATCTCGTGCTTCAATGACAAAAACTACAACTACTGGAGCATCCAGATGAAGATCTTGTTTGAATCTTAGGAGCTGTAGGACTTGGTCAAGAATGGCTACCCAGAACTGACAGATACAGCAACACTGGCCACCCTCTCCTAAGCAGACATGGACCTGTTGAAGGAGAACACCAAGAAGGACTAGAAGGCCCTGTTTTACATCATGTAAATGGTTGAAGAGACCATATTCCCATGGATCACATCATCCACCAAGGCAAAGCAGGCCTAGGAGATCCTGGTCAGCTCGTATCAGGGCACCAACAAAGAGAAGCTCGTGAAATCGTAGATGCTAAGGAGAGGGTTCAAGAACTTGCAGATAAACGATACTGAGTCCATGGGTGACTTCTTCACCTGAACAATAGATGTAATCAACCAAATGCGATTGAATAGAGAAATCATGTAGAGCCAGAGAATCATCGAGAAGATTCTCAGAAGCCTACCTGCTAAGGTTGACTCATTTGTGATAGCAATCAAGGAATTAAGGGATCTGAAAACCCTCTCAATGGACAAGATCATGGGTTCTTTGCATATGCATGAGCAGAGGTTGAGCCACTCATCTTAGTCCTCTGTAGAGCAGGTATTCAAGGTACAAGTCTCATTTTGAGACAATGGTAGGCAAGATTCCCACCATGGCACCTCTAGTTCTCGAGGAAGATGTAGAGGCAGGCATGGGAAAGGAGAAGTACGATCAAAACCTAATGAGGGAGAGACCAACTGCAAATTCCATCAACAAGGAGGAAGAGGTGATGTGAAGAACCAGTAAGGCAGATCTTGTCAAAATAAGGACAATTCAAAGGTCCAATGCTACTATTGTAAAAAGTTTAGCCATCACATATTCGAGTGTAGAAAAAGGATGGCCAAGGAAAACCAGCAGTAGGTCCACTACACTGATGAAGCCAAAAATGCGATAGGTGGAAATGTGTTGTTGACTTGCAATATTGATGAGGAGAGCTAAAAGAATGTCTGGTATCTCAATGGTAGGTGCATTATTCACATGACGGGGAACAAGGAGATGTTCTCACAATTGGATGAAATAATCCAGTTTGAGGTCAATATGGAGAACAACATCAAGGTTCTCATGATGGGGAAAAGTAAAATTCTTATTCACACTAGGAACGGTGAAAAGAAGTAGATATTTGATGTCTACTATGTGTCTGGTTTGAAGCACAACCTGTTGAGTGTGGTACAACTCATACATAAGGGACACACTATCCAGTTCAAAGATGAAACCTGCACCATCAAAGACAAAGCACATGGGCAGATAGCAACTGTGTCCATGACAAAGAATAATATGTTTTCTCTACAAATTTAGAATGAATATCTGATGTCTCTAAGTGCAGTTGTGAAAGATGCTACTTGGTTGTGGCATCTCAAATTCGATCACCTGAGTTTTAGTGGCATAAATCTATTGCACAAGAAGTAGATGGTGAAGGGTTTACCCCTTATTGAGCAAAAAAATCAAGTTTGTGAAGGCTGCTTAGTCCAAAAACAATACAAGGATTCATTCCATTTCGAGCAGTCTTGGAGAGCATCACAGCCTTTGGAGTTGGTGTACTTAGACATCTACAGTCCAATGCACACCAAAACATTTGTCGATAAAAAGTACTTCCTGACCTTCATTGATGACTTCAGATAGAAGACATAGGTATATCCCATCCAGAAAAAATTGAAGGATTTTAGCAAGTTTAAGGAGTTCAAGGATATGATGGATAAATAGAGTGGTTACCAAGTGAAGACTCTTCCAACTAACGGGGAAGGAGAGTACATCTCAAATGAATTCCATAACTTCTCCAAGTAGCATGGAATTCGAAGGTAGCTCTTTGCTAGATACACACCACAGTAGAATTTTGTAGCAAAGAAGAATAACATAACCATCATGGAGATGGCACATAGCATGATGAAGGCGAAGGGATTATCGTACGAGTTCTGGGAAGAGGCTGTAACGTGTGCAGTATATATTCTAAATAGATGTCCTACCAAGAGCATGAAGGACAAGATTTCTCAAGAGGTCTAGAGCGATAAGAAGCCATGTGTGGCTCATTTGTGTATTTTTGGGTGCATTGCATATACATATGTTCTAAAAGAGAAATGGTAGAAGTTGGATGATAGAGTGGAGAAGTGCATCTTCATAGGATATAGTGAACAAGCGAAGGCATATTGGTTGTATAACCCTATGATGAAGAAGCTCATCATCAGTCATGATGTGAAGTTCTTGGAAGATGAAGCCTAGAACTGGAAGTCTAAGACTGGCCAACCTGAGACAATAGTTGTTGAGTCTGTTGAATTTGAGGAGAACAGTGTGCAACCACTTGTAGCCTCAAGAAATAGTAGCGATGCTAGCAACAACACAACCTCACCATCCCGGTCGCCTCCAATTACAAGCAGGATTCAAAATATGAGGACACCCACGAAGACGAGGAGCTTGCAAGACATCTATGAGGCAACCCGCAATCATCAAGATGAGGAATATTTTGACTTTGCTTTCTTTACTGAGGTTGATCTAGTTGAGTTCAAAGATGTAAGTCAGAATCAAAAGTGGGTGAAGGCAATGGACGAGGAGATAGAAGCCATTGAGAAAAATCATACATAGCAGCTAGCAGATCTTCCAACATGGAAGAAGACCATTGGGGTCAAGTGGGTGTATAAGATGAAGTTCAATGTCCAAGGTGAAGTTGATCAGCATAAGGCCAGATTTGTTGTGAAGGGCTACAAAAAGAAGTTAGTCATTGACTATCATGAGGTATATGTGCCTGTAGCCTGACTTGATATAGTTAGGATGATCCTAGCATTGGTAGACTAGCAGGGTTGGAAGGTGTTCCAGATGGACGTCAAGTCAGCCTTTCTCAATGATGTTTTGGAGGAGGAGATCTACATAGACCATCCACCAGGTTACGAGGTTGAAGGACAAGAGGGCAAGGTCCTAAAACTAAAGAAGACCCTATATGGGTTGAAGTAGGCACCCAGGGCATGGTACAGTCAAATTGATAGCTATTTTTAGGAGAATGGATTTGTCAAATGCCCATATGAGCATACCCTGTATCTAAAGTCAAATGAAGTAGGGGAGATTATAATCGTCTACCTATATGTGGATGATCTGATTTACATTGACAAAAACACAACCTTATTTGAACAGTTTAGAACAACCATGAAGAAGGAGTTCGAGATGACGAACTTAGGTCTAAAGAAGTATTTTATCGACATCGAAGTTGACCAATTGATAGATGACATCTTCATTTTTTAGGGTAAGTATGTGAAGGATGTACTAAAGCGGTTCAATATGGAGGACAACAAACTTGCCATTATGCTTTTTGCCATAGGCTTGAAGTTGAGCAATTTGGATCCAGGCATAAACATTGATCCAACTTTGTTCAAGCGGCTAGTTGGTGGTGTAATGTATCTGACTGCAACTCGACCAGATCTAATGTTTGGAGTCAGTATAATCAGTTGATTCATGGAGACTCCAAAGGACACACACTAGCAAGCAGGTAATAGGATCCTATGTTATGTCAATGGGACATAGAACCATGACATCTTCTATGCCATACAAGACTAGTTGGAACTGATGGGATATACAAAAAGTGACTGAGCTGGTAGCACTGATAATTAGAAGAGCACTTATGGTTATTAATTTCATCTTAGTTCAAGAGCAGTGTCATGGGCATCCAAGAAGAAACCAATCATTGCATTATCCACTGCTAAAGCAGAGTATGTTACTGCCATGTCAACCGCATGCCAGACAGTCTAGATGCAAAGGGTTTTGGGTGAACTAAACCATCCTCTAGAAGGTGCAACATTAGTATTTTATGTCAATAATTCTGCCATTTCATTGTCAAAGGATCTAGTGTTCCATGGGCAAACGAAGCATATTGAAATATGATATCACTTCATCAGAGATCTGGTGAAGTCAGGTGAGGGTTAGTTATAGTTCTGCAGATCCAAGGAGCATGTAGCTGATATTTATACCAAGCCTTTGAAGGAGGAGGACTTCAGTAGATTGCCACTGCAATTAGGGGTCAAAGGGCTTGTGAGATCAGGTTTAAATGAGGGTCTTAAAAAATATTAAACTTGATCCCATATCGCCAGTTAGGAGTGATTTGACGTCTGACAACATGGATCACCGTAAATCTAATTGCCGCATTAATTTTAGTAGTTGCAGTTTGGCGATCAGTCAAAAACCCTACTTCGATAGTAAAAAACCCTAATTGTTAGAAGATAATCTTGTCAAAATGCAAGCCTTATCCTCCCTTCCATAGGCTATAAAATGTAGTTCGAGTTTTTTAGAAAATATATCAAGAGTTTAGATCAAACTAGTGCACAACAGTGCAAGTTTAGGTAAAGTCAGAGAGACGAGAGGTGAAGAAGGAGCAGATTGGAGCAGGAATAAATAATTCAGAATAGTAGTTTCAGAATCCTTGCTCTTCTTTTTATCCTGCATTTATGTAGAAATTTGTAACTCCTTCGAAGAAATCCAGTTTGTTTTTATGTTCAATAAAATTTATTGTTTTTTGGTGGTTTAATTTATTTCTCCCTCTATCGCTCGCCAAATTAGTTTTCTCCCTATCAATCATCGAATTTGAGCGATTTCAGTAAATATTAGTTGGTGGGAGTTATCATTTATTTCTCTCAGAGAGGCAAGTGGTAGATTTTCCTTGAAGAGCTCGACACTGGCAAATTACCCCTAGAGAGCTTCACACTACAATGATTTGTGACAATTTCTTCCAGAGAGGCGAGTGGCAGATTTGCCTTGAAGAGCTTGAGACTGGCAAAATCCCTCCAAAGCACTCCCATGAATAGTGACATGGGGAGATTTTGAACTTAGTAAAAAATACGTGAATTCATGCTTTATTCCTTTGTCCTTAGCGTTTGGTCTTTTATGAATTTGTCTTATTCACCATTCTAAAACTTGCCCTCCATCGCTCGTTGTTCCTAAAAATCCCCTATATTGCACAACTTATGAGCGATTTAGGGCAAAAGCTTTTGTTTTTTGTCTTATTCTACTTTGTCTTTTTCTCGAAAAGTATTTCCATTTATCGCAAAACTCCAACCTTATATCCCTGTCGCGTTGCCCAGGACAACGATCAGTGACACATTTTTCCCTAAATCATCGAAGTAGAAATTCGTGCCATTTTTTCTTTAAATCGTGGGTGCCCAAAGTTTTTACTCGCTATCGCAAGGAGCGAAAGTGATCCACGGTATTCAAGTTTTTGACTTCAAGATCATTTAAGATTACAAAATATGTAACAGACAATGAAAAATCAACAAACTCATACAAATCTTAAACTTTTTGTTGGGCCTTGAGCCTCAAGATCCTCCTTTTTAGGTCCTTCAAGAGATTTTTTGCTTTGTTTATTTTTCCAGGAACAATTGGAGCAAACATTTTGACAAGTTAAAAAAGTCTTTCAAAAAGTAGTTTAGAATGCAGGCCTCTCAGTATGCATTTCTAGTCCTTTATTCATGGTTCTAGTCAATGAGACTATCATGGAAACATTTTAATCAGTAGGATAAATCATGTCATATTTCCTTCTGATGCTCCAATTGCTGGTACAAATAATGTCTGATGTTTTTTAGGTGGACTTAGAAACATGAGTATTGGGACTTACAAAATCCCCACATACCAGCTCCAGTCCCTTTAAGAAACAAGATGCAACCTGTATCTCACAAAATAATGATTATTAAATAAGCAAGAGTAGAGGAGACCAAACCAGAAAGTGGAGTTCACCAGATGCATAATCTTGTTCGCTCAATAACACATGATCCAAAATAAAGGATCCACCATTGTTGGAGACTCACTATCAAGTCCTATTTTCTTTTATTCATCCATAATATTATACTTGTAGTAGTCAGATATGTTCAAACCCCTCCCTATAGATGAATAGTAAATATTTATGCATAAAATATTTAAAATCCTCCTAGCAAATTTAATCTTTGATCTCATTTTGTTCATCATCCTTGGCTTCACTATTAATTATTTCTTGAACACTATGAGGGAATATTAACTCCCAACACTACAATTCATCCAAAGGTATACCCATATTTGCCATACAGCCAACTATCCCGTTAGCCTCTCTGTAGATATAGTCAATATGCACTTCTTCATGGAGCTCTATTTTAGTGTTAATCTCATTTATCATATATGCTATATTCCATCTTGGAGGGTATTTTCCATTCAAAATATTAATAATGTTTTTTGAATCTCCTATTATTAATTTCCTTATATTTAGGTTACCAAGAAGTGACACACTCATAAAGGTTGATCTAGCTTCAACAACATGGCTTGTTTGATCTCCTAGAGGCTTTGCATAGGCCAAGAGTGGTCTACTCCAATGATCTTGAAAGATACCTCCAGCTCCAACACTCCCAGGAATTCCTTTTGCCACTCCATCAAAGTTAAATTTTTTCCATCCACTTGGAGGAATTTTCCATTTTAAATTGGTTCATGGATGAAATGAGGATGAGTAGTAATTTTGATAATTGGAAGCTAGCCCTCAAACTCTAGCAATTTCTTTCTATGGATATGGTTCAAAATTATTGTTAAACTTCATGATACCTATATTTTCCAACACTGCACTTAAAAATATATTTACCACTGATGTACAGTTTCTCTCATGTATTTGAAGATCTGATAGTTCCTTTCTTTTTATACCATCCACAAAACATGTGGAATACTTAACCTCCATAACATTTGTAGCCTTTTACTTTTAAAGGAGAACTCCCATTAAAGATAGAGATCAAAGAGAGACTTGGGAAGAACCTACTATACCTAGAAGTTATTCAAAACATTATTTAGAATCTCAACTATAAAAGAGCAGGTACAAAAGAGTTGATCAATATCTTCCTCACTCATTTCATAGAGAACACACCTATTTGGAAATGTGAAGCCTCTTTTATGCAAATTATCCATGGTCAAGACCTTATTTTGGACTACTAGCAAATAGAAGTGTGTTATCTTGGGAATGAGGTATTTGATCCAAATATTAGCTACTGGTAGCCATACAAAACCCTCCCCTTCAAGTAGATAATAACCTGATTTGACTGAGTATGTTCCTTCCTTTTGGCCCATCCAAATAAGAGAGTCTGAAGATCTAGTATTGTTCAAGAAATAGACCTGTAGAAGAATATTTAACTTTCTTAGCTTTTATTTATTTCTATCATCAAGATTATCCACCTATAAATATTTCCATTTCTTACTATTTTCCTCAATGATTATATAATATTTGACTATGTCCCCATAAAAAAACTCAACATAAGGTTTTAACCCTATAAAATATGGATCCCCACTGAGAGGAATACTTTTAATCCATTTATCATTCTATAAGTATACTTGGGACCCATCCCCAATCTATGAGCATTTTTCTTGTTGTAAAAGTTGTTTGGTTGTTTGAAGACTATTCCAAAGGTATGACCCTTTTTGTAGATTATCTACCTCTATGAAATTTGAGGTAGATCTCAAATATTTTCCCTTGAGGATGTGATTCTAATTAAGATTTGCATTAGTTGCTAGTTTCCATCCTAACTTACCTATCAGGGCCAAATTTTTTTTCCTCAACTTTCTAAAACCCAATCCATCCATTTATTTTTGGAACACACCTTATCCCATGACACTAAGGCTAAAGGCTATTCTTTTTTTCTCCTCCGCTCCATACCATAGGAATTTTCTCTAAATTTGCTTTATTCTCTCACAGATTTTGGCTAGTATTTTAAATAGATACATGAAGTAAATAGGTATGTTTTGAAGTGAAGACTTGACCAATTAAGATTTACCATCCTAGCTAAGTAAGGAACCCCTCCAACCTAAAAGCTTTTTTGTTAAACGCTCCACCACTGGGTTCCATAGAGCTACATTCATCCTTAATTTAAATAGTGGCATTCCTAGATAGGAGGTTGGAAGATCTCCAATGCTACAACCAAAGATACTAGCTAACTTAACCTGTCTAGGACTAGAAGTGTTAAAAAATAATTTTTGCTCTTATCATAGCTAAATTTTTGACCCGTAGCCTGCTCATACTGATCCAAGATAAATTTTAACTATTTTTTCTGTGGAATAGAGGATTTTAAAGAGATAAGTGTATCATCCACAAACTGTTGGTGGGACACAGGTTACAAATTAGTAGCTGGGATGATCCCATAAATCATATCGCCTATTGAATTTTTTGATATTCTCCTTCCCAAAGCCTCGATAAAGGTAATAATTAGATAGGGAGATAAGGTATATCCTTGTATAAACCTTCCCTTGCTTGTAAAATACCCTACTATAGATCCATTCACCATGATGGAAAACATTGTAGAAGGGAAGCACCCCTTGATAAGACTTACCCATTCTTGATGAAAACCAAACCTGCTCAGAACCTTAATTAGGAACTCCTAGGATACTCTATCATATGCCTTGTTCATGTCCAACTTTAGTAATATTCCTGCATTTCCACTCTTATCAATTGAATGAATTACCTCATGAATGGTATTGATTCCATCTAAAATTTGTTGCCCCTTCACAAAACCTCCTTGTTGGGAATCAATAATAAATAATAATACATTTTTTTTATCTGTTGGCAAGGAATTTTGAAATAAATTTGTAAATAAAGGAGCAATGAATTATCGATTGAAAGTTACAAAAAGAGTCTTGATGTTGATAACATTAATTTATGCTTTATCGATAGAAAGTTAGAAAAAGAGTCTTGATGTTGATAACATTGAATTATGAATCTTATGAATATATATATATATATATATGCAAAGAATTATTGATCAAAAGTTACAAAAAGAGTCTTGATGTTGATAAAATTGAATTATGCATCTTATGAATAATATATATAGTTTGCAATATCTTAATACAATTTAAGTATTTTAACTAGTTCTATGAAGTTTTGGATGAAAACTTTTTTTCTTCAAAAGGAGAGGCCATGTAACCTTCTTGTTCACTTTTAATTAATAAAAAGTAATTTTTATACCTTAAAAATGTTCAAAATATATCAATTCTTAAAGCTTATGATATATACTACTAATTTATAATCTATTACATAATGTTTATATTAATATAAAATTCAAATTTTTATTAATTTAATTATTATTTTTAACTCATTATATGGGACTAAAATGATTCCACCTATATTATATCATATCTATATAGTAATATTATAATAATATGAAAATCATGTATGTCTCCTTTGTTAAGATTCAAGCTTCAGTTTCCTTGATCTCAAACTTAGATTTTTGACTATTTTAAAAATAAAAATTTGAAGTTAAGGAGATCAAGAAACAATACAATTCGGAAATAGAAAAATATCACAAACTATAAAATGAGTATGTAAGAAAAATAGCATAAATATTTTATTGGTTAGAAAACAAAGTATAATATAAGCAATCTTGAAAAGAGATGTGAGGTTATAACATCACATCCATTACTTATGTCTTTACAATGAGGGGTGCATCTTTTTTACCCCTATTATTTTTGGTGTGTTGAAAATCCACAATATTGAATATGAAAGATCATCCTGTAGACATCTAAAATACGTCATGTCAAGGCAACTACTCATATGGGACATGCTAGAAGACCATATGGAAGAACTTGGACAAATACCAAGGTATAGCAGTGGTTTTAACCACTCAATTAGGTAGTTTGGCCTAATAAAAGTTAGCCACGGGTGACACTCATGGTTAGCAGTGTTGATCATGCCTTAGATCTATGGCTAGCATCAAAAATCAGTTGGCCTTTGACCAAGTCAAATTTAGTTCTAAAAGGTCAATTGGTTGCAGATTCGAGTGATTTTTGGGTGGAATGATCGAGAAGCTTCCTTCCAATTGCTCTAACTGCCCATTCTTGATCTTGGCTTCCTCATGAAGCTAGGACATAGCCCTCTTAGGTGCTATAAAATACCCCTTCAAATTGTGGAAAATTTTGGGGAAACTTTCAATTGTATGCGACGAAGCCCTGTCGAGATAGACACTCACTTGTGTTCCTTGAGAGAAAGCTTTGTTATTGCAATTGAGAGATCAAGATGATTATTCAATCCATGGAGGCCCTAGGAGGCTAGGAGCACCAAGAAATGCAATTATACCCATTTCACATGCACTTGGAGCAATTCAACCACCAAATTTACTAGAGGACATATAGGTGACCCTTGAACATCAATTTGTTAAGGAGATTTGAGGATTTGACCCTTGATTGGAGGGTAAACACATTTTAGGCCTCGTCATGGCTGTCAACTATGGCTAACAGTGCTCATCGTGCCGTAGAGCCGCGGTCAGGGTATAATCCCTCATTTCCTTGATTTTTAGTTTAGCAATCTACTTTAGTATGTTAGATTAGGCATTTTACTAGTTCATTTACTTTCTTAGATATTTTTGACCATAGGATTTAGGAGTTTTATGCATATTTCCTTCATGTTTGCAAGTAGGGCATAATGGATATTTTTCATGTTATAATGTTGTCATTTGCTTAATTAGGAGCTTAGATAAATTGATATATGTTCCTTGCATGTTTCTAATAGCAAATTATCATGTTTCAACTAGATTAGCATACTTTTATTCACTTTCTTGATTCCAAACTCTTTATGTCATATTTTGATATTATGTCTCCTAAAAGCCTCATCAAGAGAGGCCTCCTTTGTTACTAATTGCTTATTATTATTTCTTGAATGCAGGATTAACAGGGGCATACCATTCAATGTAGCAAATGCCTCTAATCATGGTGAAAAAGGTCATCGACACCTTGGAGCAGTTTGTGTCATCCTAAAAGGCATTTGATCACATATACCCTTGAGAGGGATTAGACACTATTGTAATTGATGTATCAAATGGGTATCCCTAAGAGGGACGAATCTGTAATTTGACTCCATTGAAATTAATAAAGGATTCCTTGTATTCGTTTTATTTCTTGTTTTCAATTTATGCATGTCTATTTGTGTATTTTTTATCAATTGCAATAACCAGACTAGGTGTCAGCATTTTTGGTGGTTACAAAAGGTGATCACGAGGGGAAATCCACATTAAATATCATAGAACACTAATTTTTGGGTTTTTTGATGATAGGTTTTAACCGCAGTTGTCACTACGGTTGACACCCGTGGGTAATAGTCTCAGCCACTCCATAGAGCCATGGTCAACATATGACATGTTGTAAAGAAGGGAACCAAAGCTTAATCAAATGAGGATCTGAGGTAGGATCCATTTTTATCTGATTTTACCTGTTCTTTATCTATATTTTTTTCCAAAATGATCAAAATGCTAGCATAATTAGGGAATGCAACCAAAAGATAAAATGCATTGAATCCCTAGGTTTTTTTATAGGTTCTAGTAGTCATTGCTAGGAATAGCGGATCTCTGAGTGAAATCCACCCTAGTATCTAGTGGTCTAGGCCCTTCTTATATGTTGGTTTACTTGCATAAGGCCCATCTAGTGGACACTTCATCATAGTCATTATTGTGCATTTATTTTGAAATACATATATTTAATCATGCATACTTTTGAAATTTAAACGTTATTTTTAATTTGCATAGTATATATAATAGTCATGAGTGTTTTTTTATGAATTTAATTTCATGCAAAATAAAAGGAACCACACACACCATGGCACACTCAAACACTAGTGAGTTGGAAGTCGCATCCAACCGCTAGTAGGGTTCAACAACGATGGTAGTGATTTCCATCCGTTGGCACAACTCCTTCGGTCCTTTCTTTACTAGACCAATACTAGATCCAAGATGCTATCATATCCTATGAAAAATAATATGCATCCCTATTTGGAGAGGTGTATCACTATGCACGAGTGAACTGGGTGAGGACTGGGAGGACCTGTGCTCCCTACTCAAGTGTGGGTTTCATCTCCACATTTTGGGGGGCTTACATGACTGTGACTTTCATTTTAGATTATTGAGATGTGAGTATACAGATGAAAGCCCTTTAAAAATTGCATATATCATCAACATATTTGAAAAAATGATGAGAGTTACTTATGGATACAACAAATTACAAAACATATCAAAGAGTTTAGGGTTCACTTTAAAATTTAAAAGAGATAATCACCATTGTTTACTTTTTTTTTAAAAACTTACATAAGAGATAATACAATATCATGGTGGCTACACTGAGAGGTTGACCCAGGCGTAGATCCAAGGTCAAGGCCAAAGCTCCATATAATGCACAACAAGATACACATCGCCCTCAATCATAGAATCCTCTTGAACATCATTCAATGAGTATTAGAGGGGATACTTCTATGCATGAAGATCTTGTTGGGAATACCCCTGTATAAGTATCTACTAGACACTCCTCAAGACATATATCAAAACATGGGGGTTCTGATCATATCAATATTTACCATGAATGCACTCCACGTTCATCCATGAGATCTACTGAGGATTTTGGAATTGAGGGATCCAGATTGGTACCCCTTCATCCTATATCTAAGGGAGGCATGAGGCCCCCAACATTTGAGTATATACAAGGTCAAGATCCGCTCATCCAGGGGAAAATAGATAGGGTCGCTTCCAAGCATAGGTCCTCTCAAACTCCCAATAAGGGTGAGCCTTGTAGGATCACCATATATGTGTCCAAAGTGGGAGCCAACGACATGCCACCTCATGAGCCTTGGTATAGAAAAAAATTGGATGATTTGGGTAAAATTCTAGGATAGTTAGGTTACAAGCCTACTCTTGCACCTTCTCATCCTACTAGTGTGCATAGTGGTAGTACCATTAGAACTATTAGAGAACCTAGATAATGCTCCAAGAATTCTTGAGATATGCGTACCCCTGCATCCCATGTAGGCACTGAGCATAGGAAATATCTAGACATGAATGTCATCTTCACAGACAAGGGCAAGTTGCATAGCAGATCAAACCATTGGGGGATACACCATAAATTTTCTCAAACAGAGCATACACACCAGAGGTCACAAATGGCTGATCACATAGATATATCTCATAAGCTAATGTCAAAGCAAAGACGTCAGATTCTCCAAGACCAATTGGAGTATGTTCACGCATAATGGAAACGACTAAAAAATGAGAACACTCAGAGATAAATGTTCATAAGAAAACACTTATATGAACAGTGCATGCGTGAGCAATGCATCCTTGATCAAAAGAATCATGTTGAGAGATAGGATCAACTATCAAGTTTTGGTTTACACCCTCGTAGTGAGCATTGGGAGCACATTGATAGATGAGTTGCTTTGCAACCCAATTTACACCTTGAGTATATAGATACCCATACTCACTATACGACCCAACACAAATATGGGAAACCTCTACCTAAACATCGTGGGTACAAGTAGTACAAAGAAGCGGGAGAGGAATTAGATCAAGAGTATCCTGAGATCTCCCAAGTTGAGGAGGAGGATGAGCCTATTCTTTCATATTGATCGAAGAAGAATTTACCTATAAGGGTGCCTCCAAGGTAGTCCGTAGAAGAGGAGTTCTTATCTTCACAGGCTTATAAAGTCTTGGAAGAAAAGGTCAAAGCTATAGAAAAGCAAGGGATAACTTATCAAAATCCAACCTTGAATAAAATTCATAATGAACCTTTAGGTCTATCAGTGCCTACTTCACCTTATCCTGAGAATTTTGAAATTCCTAATCTAGAAAATTTTAGAGGAGAGGAGGACGCTCAGGAGCACATCACGAGCTTTTTGGATGTAAGCTTTCATATTGGAATGAACGATGCCCTGCTCCTATGGAAATTTGTAATGACCCTCTCAGGCCCAGCCCAAAAGTGGTTTAATCAACTCAAGGGACATAGTATCACCAATTTCGAGCAATTGGATGATGTATTTATTGAACACTTCTCCTTTGGCATCAAGAATAAGGTGAACTTATCTTAGCTGGCTGCTCTAATGCAACATGATGACGAGCCAATTATATATTATGGGAAACAATGGAGAAATATGATGGTAAAGCTATCATTTTCCAACCCTTCTTCTTAATTAACTAGAATTTTTATGAGAAATTATGCCAAGCATATTTTATTCTTATTATATTTGCAAAAATATAAGACCTTCGAGGAGGCTTTAGTATAGGCCAAAGTTATTAAGTATATCAAGTTACAGGAAGGTAACTTGAAGCTACAAGATAAGAAGGAATGGAATAAAATAAGCACTGAGAAAAAACTTGCCAAGCCGGCCCACGTCAATCAGGTGGCTTTGAACCTTTAGAAATGGGATAAGGGGTAAAAAAAATAAAATTATTAATCCCAACCTCCTCCTGCGTAGTATGAGAAGTGCAATAACTATAAAAATGGTAATAATGAGCAGTGTCCACCTCATCAGTTCACACCATTTTCAGAATCGATGATAGTGATATTCAATCAACTGTGCAAGGCCAAGGCCATACGCTTGCTAGAGATAAAATTGTTGGACCCTAATCAACCCAAAACGAAGGGGTATAGGTATGATTTGTATTGCATCTTCCATAGATAAAAGGGATACAAAATTGAAGTATGTTGGAGTTTCAAAAAATTAGTACAAAACATGAAAAAAAGAGGTGAGCTAACTGTGGATAACCCTCAGGCACTAGATAATAAAAATATGGGAATTTACAAAAATCCTCTGCCTAACCATGAGGTACCAAAGACTAATACTAGAAAGGTTAGTCAAGTGTGAATCGAACCACCAACCCATGGGTTCTTCGAAATGGTCAATGTTGTCACTAGACATGTGAGGTATAAGAGACCAAATCAACCTCCAAATCCCACTAGAGTACACATTGTGTCTCCTCCAAGGCCAACCCAAAATGTTCCAAGCCCACCAACTATACCGGTGGTGATAATCAAGAGTAGGTTAATTTAAAACCTATAGACAACTCCAGCAAAGTTATCAATTTATGAGTTGATTTAGCAATGTCCCAAGCACAAGGAGATGATTATGAACATTCTAAGGTCCATAGAAGTACAGTCCCAAGATCTAGAAGTGTTCAAAAAAATTATGGGACATGTATAGCAGTACCAAGAACTGGTCATACAATTTCATGATCATGAAGTCAAGACAGTCTCCACTGTCATAGCGGACCCACCGCTTCATATCATCGCATGTGTAAATCACATACGTTCAAGCAGGTATTGATTGATACAGGATCATCAATCAACATTATCATGACCAAGGTGATGACATATTTGAAGTTGTCAAAATCACATATTATACCTTTCGTATTTACCTTAAGAGAATTCAATGATGCGTTATGCTCTACAATAGGTACCATAGTTATTCTAATCCAGGTTGAACTCAAGACCATCCCTGTGATGTTTCATGTGATTGAAGGTGTCATGCAATACAACATCCTTTTAGGGAGGACTTGTATATGAGAAATATGTTGTGTCTCCTGTATTCTCCATCAATGTATCAAATATGTACATGAGGGCCAGGTTCACATGGTGCCTTCCGATGAGGAACCATTTAAATACACGAATCTAGCAAAATTTTCAAGGGATTTTGTGCTCCCCTCAATGCACCTAGACATACGGTCTACATTGCTGATCAAAGAGCCAGGAGGTAAAACAAGGGAAGTGTGTGCTAAACCAACAAAGTTCACATCCCAAAAATTTAAGCACATAATGGTTACATCTACCAGACCGTCTGCATCTATGATGCATCGGGATTATGAAAGCTAAAATCTAAAATGGATAAAAAAAGAATAAGCTGGTGCCCAAAATAGTTGTGATCGAGGTTCCTACTCCCATGGAAGTAGAGAATGCTCTAGTAGGAGTTGAAGAGGCATCTTAGCCTACTTTACCTGCATCTTTAGCAGGGTCATCTACACCCCGAGTGACCATTCACTTGGTTAATCTTGTATTGGGAAAATATATTGTGTAGAATGTGATATTTACTCTGATCATTGAGACTGCACAAGACATGGGTCGACCACAAGCCCATCGTTTGCCTATAGGGATAGTGGTACCGCTAGGGGTACCTCCTAACCAAACTAATTTTATCTATGGAGGGCTCAACCAAATTTCATCTCGTACTTCTATGGATTAAGATGATGATGAGCCATTTACCATGAATGTTCATTATCTTTCTAACCTAGAGTATGACTTATGATATTTTGAGTGTTACCATTGGCATGGTTTTGGGCTCAAATTGTTTGAGAAGGGGCGTAAGAGGTCATATGAACCTTAGTATCAGTTACCTACAGATAGGTTTGGGTTAGGATACCATATTGGATGATAGGTTAAAATTCTCACATCTGTAGACCACTTGTACCTTAGACTAGAGGGTGAAGTTGACTTCAATCCTTATCACCCTAATCCTTACCATCCTAATCCTATCTTATATCAATCCTTATCTTGTCAGAGGGATAACTGAATAGTGTCTTATATCACTATAGGACCACCTAAGACATCACGAAGATATCTTGGTGGAGACCGGTCTAGAGCATGTACCAAGAGAAAACTCGGGTGAATAAAGTCATACAACAACCAACAACATAGGTCTGTAGATGCAGATCACTAGTATAGTGATAGATGCTGAGTTAGAGGATCATTCTGATAAAGAGAGAAAAATCCATCTTTGATATAGGTGGACCAAATTTCATATATGATAGTGGTGACGATGATAAGTCCTCAAACGATGAACAATATAAGGACAAAACTGAGTTGGATTATTTAGGCCCTCTTTAATTATGTCATTTGTTACCTTCAGAGATAGCTATTGAGAATAATCAATCCTTTGTAGATGATAGCAGTTATCAAGAATGGGCTTTCATGAGGCCCCACCTTCCCAATTACCCGATTCCAATTGGTAGTGGTGAAGGTCTCCATTGCAATAGTGATGATGAAGATGAAATAGAGAGAGCCTATTTGGGGCCTCCCTACTTATGTCATCATAATGCATCGTACACTATAGTGGATATGCACAGAGATATAAATCTTCATGCATGCCTTAGAGGAAGACCACCTAGTTTGGATAAGATTTATCATATGGTTTTTTATAACTCACCGATATTTAGAGATCTTCTTGAGCCTAGCGATCCTATTCTTGAGTCTATTCATAGACCAGATCCAGAGATCCCCATACCCCTAGAACCACATCTTGGGGATGGAAGTTATATCAATATAGTATCACATGCACGTAGTCCTGGAGATATGATCCATTCCATCAATATGATCTCCATTGATTTGACCACTCCACTTCATAATCCAATCGATCCTTCCAAATAGTTGTACCTAAATGTAGATGCTATTGATTGGAATCACCTTGACTCATCACTAGAGCCTGAATATTTCTTCCCTAATGAAGAAATTCTACAACCTTTTCACTTTGCATCAGGTTGTGCACATGATGTTTATCATGCTGAGGATGCTTCCAATGTAGAACCCATAAACCCAGAATATGACATCCACTTGATCCCTACACCTCATTAGCTTGAGGAGGGATCCCACATGTTAGTAGCAAAAACCTTCAAAGCGGATATCAATAATGATCCCACCAATCCAAGGAAGGTTAAATTTAGAGAAATTTTATCGTCTGATGAGCGTGCCAATCTCATCCCTATACTGAGAGAGATACCTACTCTCTTTGCTTGGACTTAAAAGGACATGCCAAGTCTAGATTCAAAATTGGTTACTCATAACCTTTCGCTAGATATGTCAAAGAATCCAGTCAATCAAAAACTCAAAAATATGCATCTGACGGTAGCTTTAATGGTTAAATATGAATTGCAAAAGCTACTACATGTAGATTTTGTCATTTCTATCGACTATCTAGAATGGGTATCAAATATGGTACCTATAAAACATGATGGAAGGATCCGTATTTATACAAACTTCAAAGACCTCAATAAGGCAACACCAAAGGATTCATTCTTGTTTTCGAACATAGATGCTCTCATAGATGCAACTGTGGGTCATGCTCTCCCTAATGGATGGTTTTTTTGGTTACAACCAAATTTGGATTAAGCTCGAAGACTAGCATAAAACCATGTTCATAATGCCATGGGGAACATTTTGTTATAAGGTTATGCCATTTGGTCTTAAAAATACTGGTGCTACATATCAACGGGCTATGACATATATATTTCATGACTATATGCATAATATCTTAGAATATTACATTGATGAATTATTGATGAAGTAATTACTGTGTTCAGATCATACTGAGGTCCTGAGAAAGGTCTTAGATCGCCTAATAGAGCATAATGTCAATTTGAATCCTAAGAAGTGCATATTTGGTGTAACTTCAGGAAAACTCTTAGGATTCATTGTTTCAAAATGGGGTATCAAATTTGATCTGACAAAGGTAAAGGTAATTTTAGAAATGCATCCACACATGAATATAAAGGAATTAAGAATACTTTAGGGCAAGGTAGCATCCATAAAGCAATTTATCACACAATTATCAGATAAATGTTGACCCATAAATCGACTGCTACACAAGGGGGTCCCATTCAATTGGGATGAGGTCTGTCAAGAAACATTTTCTAAGATCAAGAAATACCTAGAAACGCCACAAGTACTAGCTCCACCAAGATTGGATGAGTCATTTTTGCTATATATATCGACAACTAAATTTACATTAGGGACCATGTTAGCCCAAAATAATGTGCAAAACAAAGAATAAGCCACATATTACATTAGTCGAACCTTGGTGAGTTATGATCTATAAGAATATGTGGAGAAACTATGCTTAGTAGTAGTGTTCATTACAAAGAAATTGTAACATTATATGTTAAGTCATATGACATATGTCATATCAAAATAAAATCCTTTTTAGTATATGATGAGCAAGACATATCATAATACACGTACTACAAAGTGGATCATGCTATTGATAGAATTCGATCTAGAATTCATTAGCCAAAAGTACATTAAGGGGTAGGTTATAGTTGATCAATTGGATGAGGTGCATCTCAAGAATAGTAGGCCCCTCACCATATATCTTCTTGATGATGTAGTTTTTGCCTTATCAGAAGTGCCTGAGCTCGAAGAATGGGATAATAAAGCTGACATGACCTTATTCTTCAATGGTTTGAAGTGTGAGCAAGGGGGTGGTGTATTAATAGTTTTTTTCACACCACAAGGTGCTCCTATGTCCTTGCCATTCAAGTTGGATTTTCCTTGCACTAACAATAATGCTAAATACAAAGCCTTTTTGGACCTCCAAACGACCATCACCATGAAAATGAAAAGGTTAAATATCTTTGGCAATTCCCTTCTCATTGTTAACCAAGTGAAGGGAATTTTTCAATGTTGATGTCCCATTCTTAAGTCTTATAAACACCTTGTTGATACATATTTAGCTAAGTTGGAATGGTATGACATCGAGGTAATTCCTCATTCGTCAAACAAATTCATAGACACTATGGCATCTTTGGGATCCTTAATCCCTCAGAATATGTCTACTGATTTTACTACCATCCATATAAAATTTTTGTCACACCCTTATGTGCAACTTGAAGCTTTGGATATCAAAGATTTGAACAACATGATTCATATAGAACCAAACCATGAGTGGTTCTACAGAGCCAAAGACTTTCTCAAGATAATGCCTTGGGGATCATTTATCTCGTAAGGTCCTACAGGGAGTGGTACTACCATTCACCATAAGGTTGTTTTCCATATTGTATTTGTGAATGTTAAACCTTAGGGGGAGCATGTTCTCTTGTTAGTTGAGGCCGAGGTTTATTAGAACTAGATGTCATAGATATACGACTTCCTTAAGCTTGGTGTAATCCCTCAGGGATTATTGCATGTCGTGAAGTGCACATTTAAGCAGAAAGTGACAAAATATATCTTTTTAGGAGACATTATGTATCTTTGAAGCTATGATGGATTTATCCTTCACTTTATTGAGCCCCAAGAATCATCTTGGGTAATTTCACAAGCTCATGACAATACGTACAATGGCCATTTCAACGATATAGCTATCGTCATGCACATCCTTCATATGGGTTATTATTGACCCACTATGGAGAAGGATTGCAACGTGTATTAGGAAATATATTAAATGCCAACATCATGCTAATATTGCATACCTACCATCATAGGCATTACAACCCATTCAAGTGTCTTGGCCATTTGCTTAGTGGGGATTGGATCTCATCGATAAGATCTCTCATCCATCATCGGGCTGGAATACATTCATTATTATGGCTACTAAGTACTTTACTAAGTGGGTGGAAGCTATTCCCTTAACAATTACAATTGAAGCATGTATTACTGAGTTCATACTCACCAATATCATAAGTCATTTTAGGATACCATCCAAGATAATTTTGGATAATGGAACGTCATTCAAAAACAAAACTATGAGAGCTTTGA
This sequence comes from Wollemia nobilis, assembly GCA_028583015.1. Lineage (NCBI taxonomy): Eukaryota > Viridiplantae > Streptophyta > Pinopsida > Araucariales > Araucariaceae > Wollemia > Wollemia nobilis. The sequence goes on along the minus strand of JAQPPZ010016456.1, from coordinate 68,285 downwards.
TGTTTAAGTACAAGATCAAACATAGTTTTGTGACTCCATATTATCTGCAAGAAAATAGGTAGGCTGAAGCTTCAAACAAGACAGTGGTATCCATCTTGAAAAAATGGTACAAGAACACCACAAAGACTAGCATATCCAACTAACCCTTGCATTATGGGCTTATAGGACTAGTATTCAAAAAACCACTAGGGCAACTCTGTTTTCACTAGTATATGGTGTTGAGGCCATTATGCCCTTAGAGTTGGAAATTCCAACGTTGTGCATCGCATTGAAAGAGTTCATTGATGATGACACTATGTGGCAAGCTCACCTAGATCAATTGACACTACTTGATGAACGTTGTGTGAATGCCCTTGAGCATCTCCACATTTATCAACAACGCTTAAGCTTATAATGATAAAGTCCATCTAAGAGACTTTGAGGTCGGTGATATTGTACTAAAAGAGAACCAACAGAACTCAAATATGTCACCAAAAATGAGAGATAAATTTACGGCTAATTGGTTAGGTCCTTATATCATCTCTAAGAAGATTGGACCTGGGACATACCGCTTGATATCATTGAAAGGGGTTGAAGAGCCTGAACCTCTCAACATATTTCATCTTAAACTTTTCTATACCTAAAACCATAAAAGGCTCCAAAGGCATATGTAAGCCCTTTGGTCATTCAGTAAAAGGCTTCAAAGACCTTTGTAAGCCCTTTGGTCAAATTAAAAAGTAATAAAATCCAAAAAAAATTGGGAAAATATCAAAATTCAAAAATAGTGCATTACATTTCATTTGCATCATGCATTTCATTTTCCATATGCATTTCATTTTTGCATTGCATTAGGCATATCCATCTGCCACATTTGCATTAGAATAAATTGTGTTTACAATTTGACAAACAACACCACATTTATATTTCAATCATGCATATTGGCACTATCATCATCTTCCATTACCCTTGTGAGTAATTATGTTTTTCAGCACAACCCTTCTTGTTGCTATGAAGAATATACTAAGGTTTTTCAGTCATTCAACCATACTTAGTGGTCTTCTTAAGAGTTTATAGAAAGCTTGCTTTGATTTTGTAGATAAGGTCTAGTTTGTATAGCCCTTGGCATATCAGAATCCTATCACTAAATCAACAAATTAAATAATCCTAATTAGGACTAGGGGAAGATGAACGTTACGAAGCGGGACCAGGTATCCTGAGGTGAAAATTTTATTCTTGCTTATCCCCCTATGCAAACGGTCTAGGAAATATTGATAGTTGGTAAAAGGAAAAGCTTGCCCCCTACCCATACAATCCCTTTCTTAAAAATGAAGGAGCAATATCCCAAAATGATATCCCAAAGTCAAATATCAAAGTCAAATTAAATCAAGATCAAGTTTTATCAAAGAAATAATATTAGTATCAAATACCTTGCTCAAAAAGAAAAGAAATTACAAAATAAACTATGATTTTTATCACTATAGTACAAAAATAAACAGTGATTTTTATCACTTTACATGAGCAAGTATCCAAAAAAATTAAAGAAAATAAGGGGGCAAGCTTGAATACCTGTAATTGTTAGTACTACCGTACCTTACGCATGACTATATGTATGATACATTAGCATTTCGCTTTTATGCAGACCAATTTTTGAATGTGGAAGAGCTAGCTTCAGATGTCCTATATCACCTAGTAGTCTAGTCTAACTGAAATCTAAATCTAGGATTTGATAGACATTTTGAGGATCCCCAATCTTAGCAATAGGCTGAAAGATTCCTGCCTGAAAACGGGGTATAGTTATGCCTTATATAAATATAATAATTTATACACAGGGATAATGAATAGTTAGGGTTTATCTTAGTGAAATCCTTATGTTTTAGAATCCTAGTATGGTCTATATACAACTTTTTATAAGTCAACTAGGGTGTTTGAGTTTCATGGAAAACCTAAAAAATTCTCAAATAGCAACAAACACTTTTCAATGCAATCATCAAAATCAATTTTCTTTTCTGAGAGTTTATTTGTTACAACTATTTATAGTATAGGATAGATACTGAATGGGTGGGTGTAAGAAATTATATTTAAATGACCATTGACTATATTATGAATAGTATTCTAATCTACAAATGCTTATGAATAGAAACAATACATCATTACATCTCACATATGGGTGTTCAATTGATCAAATCATATAATAAGATATAGCAATTACATCTCATGATTGTTATACATTCGATGGTGTCATACATCATATTGTCACACTCATACTGCATTTATACATGATGTTTTAAGATATTAAAGCATACATATCCATGTTAGGAAAAAAAAACATGATCAAAGAAATAAAGAAATTATGCAGTACATACATGGCATAGATTATGTCATAACATTATAAATTAAATGCATACAAGTATAGCAAATTACACATGCATTTAACATAAAACATCACATTCATATACATTCATCATAAGTAGTCTACCTACACATGTATATCATTGCATATCAAGTCATACATTTATCATATGTCTAATACATGTCATCCATACATCACTTCATATAGCATAAAATAAGCATTGCATTTAAAACATTGCATCCATTTGCATCTCATAAAACAATAAAAGCAAATAAAATTGCATATAACAAGTCTCAATATTATATCATATATATATGTGTGTGTGTATCAAAAAAATATAATAGACAATACACTGGTATGTGTCAAAAATACCTACAGGCTACATATGTGTAGGTCCTTGACCATACACTCAAAAATGGTACAATAACATCTATGATATTTGTACTAAGTAGTAGCACCCACGCCCCCACCCTGAGAGGCTCTATTGTCACCTTCGCCATCCTTGTGAATCCTCATTGAGCTGGCACCAAAAATCCTCTATGACTTGTGTGATCTATGACTGAATCTCACTGAGGACTAGCCTATCTCTCGAGTATGAGTCCCCTTTGACCCTGAATCTATGGCTATCTCCATAATCTCACCCTTGAATAGCCCAATCACTCCTATTATAGTAGTGATGTAGGAGGAACTCCATTCTCATCATCAATATGCTACTACACCAAGGCTCGGAGTCTCCTGATATTTGCTCCTGGATCCAACCCTATTGATCCTTGTACTACTAGAGTTGTTGGTACTTTTGGAGTAGCTGGAGGTACTAGAGCCACCTATGATGACGAGGGAGCTCCATTCCTAGAACTAAGTGCAATAATATATGCCATCATTGTGTCAACCAAATATTGTAGAAGAGTGTGTTGCCTTGTAAGCCACTATATCTCTATATCTACAGATGCAACCTTTGCCTGTAAAGTGGTCCTCTCCTCCTTGTAGTTGCACCATCGAGTCTACCCTATTGTTAGTCTAGACTAGAGATCCCCATATTTTTCTCAAGAGTGGTAATGGTGGTATCCCGATGTAGCATCTGCATCTTTAGAGATCCTACATGAGTATGTAGGTTGGCAATATGGGCCCTAAGCTACCCAATATCGTTGTCAGGTGCAACCTTGCCCTCCTCGGGAGCATTGTTCTCCTCCTCATATTAGTATATTTTTATTCACTTTCTTGATTTCATACTCTTTATGTCATATTTTGATATTATGTCTCCTAAAAGCCTCATCAAGAGAGGCCTCCTTTGTTACTAATTTCTTCTTGTTATTTCTTGAATGCAGGATTAATAGGGTCATGCCATTCAACATAGCAAATACCTCTAATCATGGAGAAGAAGGTCATCGACACCTTGGAGCAGTTCATGTCATCCTGAAAGGCATTTTGATCGCATCTACCCTTGAGAGGGATTAGATGCTATTGTAATTGATGTATCAAATGGGTATCCCTAAGAGGGAAGAATCTGTAATTTGACTCCATTGAAATTAATAAAGGATTCCTTGTATTCATTTTATTTCTTGTTGTCAATTTATGCATGCCTATTTGTGTATTTTTCATCAATTGCAATAGTTAGACTAGGTGCGAGCCTTTTTGGTCATTACATAAGGTGATCATGAGGGGACATCCACATTAAATACCATAGAATACTAACTTGTGTGGTTTTTTGATGATAGGTGCTAACCGCGGTTGACAACCATGGTCAAAAGTTGTCACCGCGGTTGACACCCATGGGTAATAGTCTCAGACGCTCCCCAGAGCCTCAGTCAGCATCTGACAGGCCATACGAAGGGAGCCAAAGCTTAATCGGATGAGGATCTGAGGTAGGATCCACCTTTCTCTAATTTTCCCTATTTCTTTGTTTGTATTTTTTCCAAAAAGTCAAAATTGCTAGCATAATTAGGGAATGCAACGAAAAGATAAAAATGCATTGAGTCCCTAGGTCTTTTCTTAGGTTCTACTAGTCACTGCTAGGAACAGCGGACCTCTGAGTGTAGTTCGCCCTAGTCTCCAGCGGTCTAGGCCCTTCTTGTATGCTAGTTTGTTTGCATGAGGCCCATCTAGTGGCCACTTCATCATTGTCATTAGTGTGCATTTGCTTTGAAAGACATATAGCTTAATCATGCATACTTATGAAAGTTAAAACGTTCTTTTTAATTTGCATAGCATATAGAAGAGTCATGAGTGTTGTTTTATGCATTTAATTTCATGCAAAATAAAAGGAACCACACACACCATGACACACTTAAACACTAGTGAGTTGGAAGTCACATCCAACCACTAGTAGGGTTCAACGATGGTGGCAGTGATTTCCATCCATTGGCCCAACTCCCTCGATCCTTTTGTTACTAGACCAATACTGGATCCAAGATGCCATCATAGCCCATGCAAAATAGCATGCATTCCTCCTCGAAGGGGTGTATCACTATGCACGGGTGAACTGGGTGAGGACCGGGAGGACCTGTGCTCCCTGCCCGAGTGTGGGTTTCATCTCCACATTTTGGGGGGTTTATGTGACCATGACTTTCATTTTCGGTTGTCGAGCTGCGAGTATATAGGTGAAAGCCCTTTAACAATTGAGTATATCATCAACATATTTGAAAAAATGATGAGAGTTACTTATTGATACAACAAATTGCAAAACACATCAAATAGTTTAGGGTTCACTTTAAATTTTAAAAGAGATAATCACCACTGTTTACTTTGTTTGTTTTAAAACTTACATAAGAGATAATACAATATCATGGTGGCTACATGGAGAGGCCGACCTAGGCATAGATCCGAGGTTGAGGCCGAAGCTCCACCCAATGCACAACAAGACGTGCAACACCCTCAATCAAAGCTCAAACATCATTCGATGAGTATTATAGGGGACAATTCTACGCATGAAGATCTTGTTGGGAATACCCCGGTATGAGGAGATACTAGACACTCCTCAAGACATAGATCAGAACATGGAGCTTCCCAACATGGGGGTTCTGAGCATATCAACATTTACCATGAATGCACTCTGTGTGCATCCACGGGATCTACTGAGGAGTTTGTAATTGAGGGATCCATATTGGTACCCCTTCATCCTATGTCTAAGGGAGGCTTGAGGCCCCCAACATATGAGTATAGACAAGGTTAGGATCCGCCCATCCAAGGGAAAATAGATAGGGCCGCTTCGAGCATAGGCCCGCTCAAACTCCCAACAAGGGTGAGCCTTGTAGGATCACCATAGATGTGTCTAAAGTGGGAGCCAACGGTATGCCACCTCATGAGCCTTGGCATAGCAGATAGTTGGATGGTTTGGGTAAAGTTCTAGGATAGTTAGGTTACAAGCCTACTCCTATGCCTTCTCATCCTACGAGTGTGCATAGTGGTAGTACCATTAGAACTATCAGAGAACCTAGAGAATGCTCCAAGAATTCTCGAGATATGCATGCCCCTGCATCCCATGTAGGCATAGAGCATAGGCAACATCTAGACGTGAATGCCATCTTCATAGATAAGGGCAAGAGTGTAGCAGATCAGACCATTGGGGGATACACCCACAAATCTGCTCAAACAGAGCATACACACCAGAGGTCACAAATGGCTGATCACGTAGATAGATCTCATAAGCTGATGTCAGAGAAAATACGTCAGATTCTCCAAGACCAATTGGAGGATGTTCATACAAAATGAGAATACCTCAAAAATGAGAACACTCAGAGGCAGAGGTTCATAAGACAATGCTTATATGAATAGTGAATGTGTGAGCAATGCATCCTTGATCAAAAGGAGCATGTTGAGAGGGAGGATCGACTAGCTAGTGTTGGTTTACACCCCCATAGTGAGCATAGGGAGCACATTGATAGATGAGTTGCTTCATAGCCTAATTTGCACCCCGAGTATATAGATACCCATACTCGCTATACGACCCAACACAGAGATGGGTACCCTCCGCTCAGAACATCATGGGCATAGGCAGTATGAAGAAGAAGTGGGAGAGGAATTAGATCAAGAGTATCCTAAAATCTCCCAAGTCAAGGAGGAGGATGAGCCTATTCCTTCACCCCGACCGAAGAGGAATCTACCTCCGAGGGTGCCTCCAAGGCATTCCATAGAAGAGGAGTTCTTATCTTCATAGGCTTATAAAGTCTTGGTAGAAAAGGTCAAAGCTATAGAAAAGCAAGGGACAACTTATCAAAATCCAACCTTGAATAAAATTCATAATGAACCTTTATGTCCGTCAGTGCCTACTCTGCCTTATCCTGAGCATTTTGAAATGCCTAAACTAGAAAATTTTAGAGGAGAGGAGGACACTCAAGAGCACGTCACGAGATTTTTGGATGTATGCTTTCATATTGGAAGCAATGATGCCCTGCTCCTATGGACCTTTATCATGACCCTCTTAGGCCCAACCTAGGAGTGGTTTAATCAACTCAAGAGGCACAATATCACCAATTTTGAGCAATTGGTTGATGCATTTCTTGAACGCTTCTCCTTTGGCATCAAGAAGAAGGTGAACTTATCTGAGTTGGCTGCTCTAATGCAACATGATGATGAGCCAGTTATGGATTATGGGAAATGATGGAGAAATATGATGGCAAAGCTATCATTCTCCATCCCTACTTTTGAATTAACTAGAATGTTTATGAAAAGTTGTGCCAAGCACATTTCATTATTATTACAGTTGCAGCAATACCAGACCTTCGAGGAGGCTTTGGCACAGGCCAAAGTGATTGAGGATATCAAGTTATAGGAGGGTAACTTGAAGCTTAGGAATAAGAAGGAATGGAACAAGAGAAGCACTGAGAAACAACTGGCCAAGCCGACCCACGTCAATCAGGTGGCTTTGAACCTTCAGAAAGGGGATAAGGGGCAACAACAATGAAATTATCAAGCCCAACCTCCTCCTACGTAGTATGAGTAGTGCAACAACTATCAAAAGGGTAAGAATAAGAAACAGTGCCCACCTCACCAGTTCACACCATTGTTGGAGTTGATGACTATGATATTCAATCAACTATGTGAGGCCAAGGCCATACACTTGCCAGAGATCAAACTGTTGGACCCTAATCAACCCAAACCAAAGGGGTATAGGGATGAGTTGTATTGCATCTTCCATAGATCAAAGGGACACGACATCGAAGTATGTTGGAGTTTCAAACATTTAGTACAAAATATGATAGAAATAGGTGAGCTAACTATGGATAACCCTCAAGCACCAGATAATAAAAATATGGGAATTTACAAAAATCCTCTACCTAACCATGAGGCACCGAGGAACAATATTGGCCAGGTCAATCAAGTGCGAATCGAACCACCAACCCATGGGTTCATCAAAATGGTCAATGTTGTCACTAGACATGCGAGGTATGAGAGACCAAATCAACCTCCAGCTCCCATTAGAGTACAAGCTGCACCTCCTCCAAGGCCAGCCCAAAATGTGCCAGGCCCACCAACTAGACCGATGGTGACAATCAAGAGTAGGTTAGTTCAAAACCTATAGATAACTCCAGCAAAGTTGTCGATTTATGAGTTGATTCAGTAGTCTCCCAAGCACAGGGAGATGCTTATGGACATTCTAAGGTCCATAGAAGTACAGTCCTAGGATCTAGAAGCATTCACACACTTCGTGGGACATGTACAACAGTGCTAGGAACTGGTCATACAATTTCATGATCATGAAGTCAAGACGGTTTCCACTGTCATAGCGGACCCACCGCTCCATATCATCGCATGTGTAAATCACATACCTTTCAAGTGGGTATTGATTGATATAGGATCAATCAAAAATTATCATGACCAAGGTATTGACATATTTGAAGTTGTCAAAATCACATATTGTACCTTCCACTTTTACCTTGAGAGCATTCAATGATGTGTTATGCTCTATGGTAGGTACCATAGTTCTTCCGATCCAGGTTGGACTAAAGACCATCCCTATGATGTGTCATGTGATTGAAGGCACCATGCAATACAACATCCTTTTAGGGAGGCCTTGGATACGAGAAATGCGTTGTGTCCCCTCTATTCTCCATCAATGTATCAAATATGTACATGAGGGGCAGGTTCACGTGGTGCCTTCCGATGAGGAACCATTTAAATACATGAATCTAGCAGACTTTTCGAGGGATTTTGTGCTCCCCTCAATGCACCTGGACATACGGCCTACATCACCGATCAAAGAGCTAGGAGGTAAAATAAGAGAAGTGTGTGCTAAACCAACAAAGTTCGTATCTCAATGATCGAAGCACACAATAGCTACTTCTACTAGACCATCTGCATCTATGATGCATCGGGATGATGAGAAGCTAAAAGCTAAAATGGGTAAAAAAGAGAAGAAGCTGGTGCCCAAACCAGTTGTGATCGAGGTTCCTACTCCCATGGAAGTAGAGAATGCTCTAGTAGGAGTCAAAGAGGCACCTCAGCCTACTTCACTTGCATCTTCAGTAGGGTCATCTGCACCCTAGGTGACCATTCACTTGGTTAATCCCGGATTGGGGGAATATATTGTGTAGAATGTGACATTCACTCCGATCATTGAGACTGCACAAGACATGGGCCGACCACAAGCCCATCATTTTCCTGTAGGGATGGTGGTACCACTAGGGGTACCTCCTAACCAAACTAATTTTATCTATGGAGGGCTCGACCAGCTTGCATCTCGCACTTCCATGGATGAAGATGATGATGAGCCATTCATCGTGAATGTTCATTATCTTTCTAACCCAGAGTATGCCTTGTAATATTTTGAGCGTTACCATTGGCATGGTTACAGGCTCAGATTGTTTGAGTAGGGGCGTAAGAGGTTGTATGAACCTCAGTATCAGTTGCCTACGGATAGGTTTGGGTTAGGATACCATATGGGAGGATAGGTTGAACTCCTCACGGTATCTTTAGACCACTTGTACCTTAGTCTGGGGGGTGAAGTTGACTTCAATCCTTATCACCCTAATCCCACCTCTTGTCGAAGGGATAACCAGATAGTGTCTTATGTCACTATAGGACCACCCGAGACATATCATGAAGATATCTTGGTGGAGACCGGTCTAGAGCATATACCAAGAGAAAACTTGGGTGAACAAATTCATGCAATGGCCAACGACATAGGCATATAGATGCAGATCGCTAGTATAGCGATAGATGCTAAGTCAGAGGATCACTCTGATGAAGAGAGTGTAGATTCCATATTTGAGATAGGTGGACCGAGTTGCATATATGAGAGTGGTGATGATGGTGAGTCCTCAAATGATGAGCAATATGAGGATGAAACTGAGTTGGCTTATTTGGGCCCTCTTAATTTATGTCATCTATTACCTTCAGAGATAGTCATTGAGGATAATCAATCCTTCACAGATGATAGCAGTTATCAAGAGTGGGCTTTCATGGGGCCCCACCTTCCCAATCACCCGATTCTAGTCGGTAGTGGTGAAGGTCTCTATTATGATAGTGATGATGAAGATGAAATAGAGAGAGCCTATCTGGGGCCTCCCTACTTATGTCATCGTAATGCACCATACACTACAGTGGATATGCATAGAGATATCAATCTTCATCCACGCCTTAGAGGAAGACCACCTAGTTTGGATAGGATTTATCATATGGTTTTCCCTGACCCACCGACATTTAGAGAGCTCCTTGAGCCTAGCGATCCTGTTCTCGAGTCTATTCATAGACCGGATCTAGAGATCCCCATACCCCTAGAACCACATCTTGGGGATGGAAGTTATATCAATATAGTGTCACATGCACGTGGTCCTAGAGACATGATCCATTCCATCAATATGATCTCCATTGATTTGACCACTCCACTTCATAATCTAGTCGATCCTTCCAAATTGTTGCACCTAAATGTAGATGCTATTGATTGGGATCATGTTGACTCACCACTAGAGCCTAAAGATTTCTTCCCTAATGAAGAAATGTTGCAACCTTTTCACTTTGCACTAGGCTATGCACATGATGTTTATCATGTTGAGGATGCTTCCAATGCGGAACCCATAAACCCAGCAGATGACATCCACTTGATCCCTACGCCTCATCAGCTTGAGGAGGGATCCCACATGTCAGTAGAGGAAACCTTTGAAGTGGATATCAGTAATGATCCCACCAATCCAAGGAAGGTTAAATTTGGAGAAATTTTATCTCCTGATGAGCGTGCCAACCTCATCCCTCTACTAAGAGAGAGACCTACTCTCTTTTCTTGGACTTACAAGGACATGCCGGGTCTAGATCCAAAATTGGTTACTCATAACCTTTCGCTAGATCTTTCAAAGAAGCCAGTCAAGCAAAAACTCAGGAAGATGCATCCGATAGTAGCCTTAATGGTGAAAGATGAATTGTAGAAGCTATTGGATGTAGAGTTCGTCATTTCCATCGACTATCCATAATGGGTATCAAACATGGTACCTGTAGGAAAACCTAATGGAAGGATCCGTATTTGTATAGATTTTAGAGACCTCAATAAGGCAACACCAAAGGATTCATTCCCATTTTCGAACATAGATGCTCTCGTAGACGCAACTGTGGGTCATGAAATGCTCTCCCTAATGGATGGTTTTTTTGGTTACAACCAAATTTGGATTAAGCCCGAAGACCAACATAAAACCATATTCATAATGCCATGGGGAATATTTTGTTATAAGGTTATGCCATTTGGTCTTAAAAATGCTGGTGCTACATATCAATAGGCTATGACATATATCTTTCATGACTACATGCATAAGATCTTAGAATATTACATCGATGACTTATTGGTGAAGTCATTGTTGTGTTTAGAGCATGTTGAGGTCTTGAGAAAGGTCTTCGATCGCCTGATAGAGCATAATGTCAAGTTGAATCCTAAGAAGTGTGTATTTGGTGTAACTTCAGGAAAGCTCTTAGGATTCATCGTTTCAAAGTGAGGCATCGAAGTTGATCCAACAAAGGTAAAGGTAATTTTAGAAATGCGTCCACCCATGAATATCAAGGAATTAAGAAGCCTTCAGGGCAAAGTAGCATCCATAAAGTGATTTATCACATAATTATCGGATAAATGTCGACCCATGAATCGATTGCTACACAAGGGGGTCCCATTCAATTGGGATGAGGACTATCAAGCAACCTTTGTTGAGATCAAGCAATACTTGGCAATGCCACCAATGCTAGCTCCACCAAGACTAGATGAGCCATTTTTGCTATATATATCGACAACTAACTTTGCATTAGGGACCATGTTAGCCCAAAATAATGTGCAAAACAAAGAACAAGCCATATATTACATTAGTTGAACCTTGGTGAGTTATGAGCTAGGATATGCATATGTGGAGAAATTGTGCTTAGTAGTAGTGTTCACTACAAAGAAATTGCGACATTATATGTTAATTCATACGACATATGTCATATCAAAACAAAATCCTTTGTAGTATATGATGAGCAAGACATATCATAATACACATACTGCAAAGTGGATCATGCTATTGATAGAATTTGATCTGGAATTCATTAGCCAAAAGTCCATTAAGGGATAGGTCATAGTTGATCAACTGGCTGAGGTACCTCTAGAGAATAGTAGGCCCCTCACCATTGAGCTTCTTGATGATGCAGTTTTTGCCTTATCAGAAGCACTTGAGCTTGAAGAATCGGATAATAAAGCTGACATGACCTTGTTCTTCGATGGTTCGAAGTGTGAGCAAGGGGGTGGTGCAGGAATAGTGTTGTTCACGCCACAAGGTGCTCCTATGCCCTTGTCATTCAAGTTGGATTTTCCTTGCACTAATAATAATGTTGAATATGAAGCCCTAATTTTGGGCCTCCAAACAGCTATCACCATGAAGATTAAAAGGTTAAATATCTTTGGTGATTCCCTTCTCATTGTTAACCAAGTGAAGGGACTTTTTTAATGTCGATGTCCCATTCTGAAGTCTTATAAAGATCTTGTTGATAAATATTTAGCTCAGTTGGAATGGTATGACATCGAGGTAATCCCTCGTTCATCGAATAGATTCATAGACACTATGGCATCTTTGGGATCCTTAATCCCTCAGAATCTATCTACTAATTTTACTACCATCCATGTAAAAATATTGTCACACTCTATTGTGCAATGTGAAGCTTTGGATAACAAAGAGTCGATCAACATGATTCATGTAGAACCGAACCATGAGTGGTTCTACAGAGCCAGAGACTTTCTCAAGAGAGTGCCTTGGGGGTCATTGATCTCACAAGGTCCTATGGGGAGTGGTACTACCATTCACCATAAGGTTGTTTCCTAGTCTGCATTTGTGAATGTTAAACCATAGGGGGAGCATGTTGTCTTGTCAGTTGAGGCTGAGGTTTATCAGAACTGGATGTCACAGATATACGACTTCCTTAAGCTTGGTGTAATCCCTCAGGGATTATTGCATGTCGTGAAGCACACATTTAAATAGAAAGTGATAAAGTATGTCTTGTTAGGAGATATTTTGTATCTTCGAAGCTATGATGGAGTTCTCCTTCATTATCTTGAGCCCCAAGAATCATCTTGGGTAATTTCACAAGCTCATGATGGTACATGCGATGGCCATTTTAATGACATGGCTATCGTCAAGTGCATCCTTCACATGGGTTATTATTGGCCCACTATGGAGAAGGATTGCAATGTGTATGTCAAGAAATGCATTAAATGCTAATATCATGCTAATCTTGTGCACCTGCCATCACAGGCCTTACAGCCCATTCAAGTGGCTTGGCCATTTGCTTAGTGGGGATTGGATCTCATCGGTAAGATCTCTCCTCCATCATCGGGCTGACATACATTTATTATTATGGCTACTAAGTACTTTACTAAGTGGGTGGAAGCTATTCCATTAACAATGACAACTGGAGCATGTATTGTTGAGTTCATACTCACCAATATCATAAGTCATTTTGGGATTCCATCCAAGATAATTTTGGATAATGGAATGTCATTCAAAAACAAAACTGTGAGAGCTTTGATGTTTAAGTACAAGATCAAACACAGTTTTGTGACTCCATATTATCCATAGGAAAATAGGCAGGCTGAAGCCTCAAACAAGATAGTGGTATCCATCTTGAAAAATATGGTACAAGAACATCATAAATATTGGCATATCCAATTACCCCTTGCATTATGGGCTTACAGGACTAGTATTCGGACACCCATTAGGGCAACTCTATTTTCACTAGTATATGGTATTGAGGCCATTATGCCCTTAGAGTTAGAAATTCCAATGCTGTGCATCACATTGAAAGAGTTCATCGATGATGACACTATGTGGCAAGCTCACCTAGATCAATTGATGCTACTTGATGAACATCATGTGAATGCCCTTGAGCATCTCCATATTTATCAAGAGTGCTTAAAATGAGATTACAATGACAAAGTCCATCTGAGAGACTTTGAGGTTGGTGATCTTGTGTTGAAAGAGAACCAACAGAACTCAAATCTATCACCAAAAATATGAGATAAATTTATAGCTAATTGGTTAGGTCCTTATATCATCTCTGAGAAGATTGGACCTGGGACATACCTCTTGACATCGTTGGAAGGGGTTGAAGAGCCTGAACCTCTCAACATCCTTCATCTTAAAGTGTTTTATGCCTAAAACCATAAAAAGGCCCCAAAGGCATCTGTAAGCCCTTTGGTCATTCATAAAAAGGCTCCAAAGGCATCTGTAAGCCCTTTGGTCAAATTAAAAAGTAATAAAATCCAAAAAAAATTGGGAAAATATCAAAATTCAAAAACATTGCATTACATTTCATTTGCATCATGCATTTCATTTTCCACATGCATTTCATTTTTGCATTGCATTAGGCATATCCATCCATTGCATTTGCATTAGAATAAGTTGTGTTTGCAATCTTACAAATGACACCATGTTTGTATTTCAATCATGCATATTTGCACTATCATCATCATTCACCACCCGTGTGAGTAATTATGTTTTTCAACACAACCCTTCTTGTTGCTATGAAGAATATACTAAGGTTTTTTGATCATTCAACCATACTTAGTGGTCTTCTCAAGAGTTTGGTAGAAATATTGCTTTGCTTTTGTAGATGAGGTCTAGTTTGTATAGCCCTTAGCATATCAGAATCCTATCACTAATAAACAAATTAAACAATCCTAATTAGGACTAGGGGAAGATGAATGCTACGAAGCGGGACCAGGTATCCTGAGGTGAAAAGTTTATTCTTGCTTATCCCCCTGTGCAGACGGTTAGGGAAATATTGGTAATTGGAAAAAGGACAAGCTTTCCCCCTACCCATACAAATCCCTTGCTTACAAATGAAGGAGCAATATCCCAGAATGATATCCCTGAAATATATCCCAAAGTGAAACTCCCAAAGTGAAATATCAAAGTCAAATCAAATCAAGATCAAGTTTTATCAAAGAAATCAAATCAGTATCAAATCCCTTGCTCAAAAATAAAAGAAAGTACAAAATAAACTATGATTTTTATCACTATAGTACAAAAATAAATAGTGATTCTTATCACTTTACATGAGCAAGTATCCCAAAAAATTAAAGAAAAGAAGGGGGCGAGCTTGAATCCCTAGAATTGTCAGTACTACCGTACCTTACGCATGATGATATGTCTGATACATTAGCATTTTGCTTTTGTGTAGACCAATGTTTGAATGTGGAAGAGCTAGCTTCAGGTGTCCTGTATCACCTAGTAGTCTAGTCCAACTAAAATCTAAACCTAGGATTGGATAGACATTTGAGGATCCCCAATCTTAGCAATGGGCTGAAAGAATCCCGCCTGACATCGGGGTATGCTTATGCCTTATCTAAATATACTCATTTGCACACATAGGGATAATGAACAATTAGGGTCTATCCTAGTGAAAGCCTTATGTTTCAGAAGCCTAGTATGGTCAGTATACAACTTTTGATAAGTCAACTAGGGTGTTTGAGTTTCATGGAAAACCTCAAAAATTCCCAAATAGCAACAAACAATTTTCAATGCAATCATCAAAATCAATTTTCTTTTATGAGAGTTTATTTGTTAGAACTATTTATAGTATAGGATAGATACTGGATGGATGTCAGAAATGATATTTAAATGACCACTGACTATATTATGAATAGTATTCTAATCTACAAATGCTTATGAATAGAAACAATACATCATTGCATCTCACATATGGGTGTTCAATTGATCAAATCATATAATAAGATATAGCAATTACATCTCATGATTGTTATACATTCGATGGTGTCATCCATCATATTTTCACACTCATATTGCATTCATACATGATGTTTTAAGAGATTAAAGCATACATATCCATTTCAGAAAAAAACATTATCAAAGAAACAAAGAAATTATGCAGTACATACATGGCATAGATTATGTCATAAAAATATAAATTAAATGCATACAAGTATAGTAAATTAAACATGCATTTAACATAAAACATCACATTCATATACATTCATCATAAGTAGTCTACCTACACATGTATATCATTGCATCTCAAATCATACATTTATCATCTGTCTAATACATGTCATCCATACATCACATCATATAGCATAAAATAAGCATTGCATTTAAAACATTGCATCCATATCCATCTCATAAAACAATAAAAGCAAATAAAACTACACATATAACGAGTCTCAATGTCATATCATATATATATATGTGTGTGTGTGTGTCAAAAAAATAATAATAGACAATACACTGGCATGTGTCAAAAATACCCGCAAGCTACATATGTGTAGGTCCTCGACCTTACACTCAAAAATGGTACAATAACATCTATGATATTTGTACTAAGTAGCAGTGCCTGTGCCCCCACCTTGAGAGGCTCCACTGTCACCTTCACAATCCCTGTGAGTCCTCCTTGAGCTGGCACTGAAGGTCCTCTCTGATCTATGCGATCTATGACTAGAGCTCGTTGAGGACTAGCTTGTCTCTCGAGTATGAGTCCTCTGAGACCCTGAAGCTGTGGGCATCTCCAGAATCTCACCCTTGAGTAGTCCAATCACTCCTCTTAGAGTAGCTATGTAGGAGGAACTCCATGCTCCATCATCAATATGCTACTACACCAGGGCTCAGAGTCTCTTGATCTCTACTCCCTAGTCCAACCCTTCTAACCCCTGCATTGTTGGTGCTACTGGCATTACTTGGAGTAGCTAGAGGTACTAGAGCCACCTATGATGATGAGGGAGCTCCACTCCCAGACCTGAGTGCAATAATCTATCCCATCATCGCATCAACCTGAGACTGTAGAAGAGTGTGCTACCCTGTAAGCCATTGTATCTCTATATCTATAGATGCAACCTTCACCTCTAAGGTGGTCTTCTCCTCCTCGTAGTCGCACCATCGAGTCTGCCCTACTATCAGTCTATACTGGAGATCCCCCACCTTTACCTCAAGAGTGGCAATGGTGGTATCCTGATGTAGCAACTACATCTGTAGAGAGCCTACCTGAGTCTGTAGGCTGGAAATCTGGGCCCTGAGCTACCCAATCTCATTTTCTGGTGCGGCCTCACCCTCCTTAAGAGCATTACCCTCCTCCTCAGCTGGTGGTGCCTCCTCTGTAGATCCCTCACCCCATCCACCCTCAGTCCTCTATCAGACTCGATGACCATGAGGATCTACCTCTACACCCTCACCACCCTCTACTGCATCATCTGGGACCCTACCCAAGGGGCCCTCAAAACCCTGCCATACTCATAGTGTCCACCATGTGTCATAGTCAGGAGTGGTCCCTGCATCTGTCTACCTTGACTCTTGGAAGTCATCATCCTCCTCACCTAATGGAGTAATCCTAGGCTAGGTCAAGTCCCTCTCTAGGTGGAGGTGATGGTAGATAGTCGATAACTCTGGTATATCTTATCTGATGCCAAATTATCTTAGGATGTGAGAGTAGTAGAAGAACTCCCATACCTTGGACTTACATTCAAGGAGCCATATGTCCCTACATGCTCGATGTAGTCGGTCATCAGCCTCCATCCATGGAGGGTAGTCTAGGTAGGGGTACCACTCGATCTGATTGGCCTGTAGTGCTATAAACCATCCAATATAGTGAGTTAGGTCCCCTGCATGTGATCTACTCCTAAAGCCCTCTTGCTCATGAGGCCAGCATGCAGCATAGCACTGATACCTCTCCTCAATAGTACCAATCTCTAATGGCAGGTTAGTGGGATGCTTGATCTTGATATGCTACCACCCCCAGATCTGTAGTAATAAGCTACATCCAATACCGACTCTGCTCCTCTAGGTGATCTGGTACAACTCATTATAGAGCTACACTAACAATGCACTACCCTAGGATAGGATCAATGGATGATCAGTGGGACTCATGAGGATGTCCAAAGTCCTAGATAGGAGGTTCTAGGGGAACCTCATGCTAGAAGATTCAGGCAAGATGACCTGCATGATCAGGTGCATGAAAATGGTTGCTCACTCACTGAAGACCCATTGTGTATGCCAGTACTCAATGTGGACCCCTCTGTGGTCCGAGTCTCACTCTACCTCCTCACTATGACACCCAAATATCTAAGTGAATATAGTCCTCTTCACCTCAGTCGATGATGATGTGATGGCCTCACCATCTAGAGGGATACGAAAGATATGGTAGACATCCTCCAAGGTCACTATCATCTCACCTATCGACAGGTGAAAGGTATTGGTCTGCGCATCCCAACATCGGGCCAATGTAGTCATGTAGGCCTGGTCGGCCATGATAGTGGGGAGGCATAAAACATAGCCGAATCCCATAGCCTCGAACCACTCCTGGTCCTCTTGAGAGAGGGTGTCACGTAGGTTGCGAAGGATCTCAGACTCCCTCGCCCTCACAGTCAAGGTCTAACATAAAGAATAATAAGGCAAAAACAATTAAAAATCAAACCAAAATAATAAAAAAATAAAAAATGACAAACAAAAATAAAAATATTGAAAACATAAAAAACAATGGAATAATGCACTTCAAAAAATAAAAAAGATTCATTAATTTTGCTAAAAATAAAAAAAATGAAAAAATTAATTTTTTTTGCTAAGGTTATCAAACCACGGTTTAGACCCGCAGTCGGGATGGTGGTCAAATTTTTACCGTTTGAATTTGAATCTCATTGCAACTGACAGTTGCAGTCCCCAAATTGAAAATTGGGAACTATGTCTACCAATCGTGGCTAGGAAAAATGACCTTTTTAGGATCACTTCCCATCTCGAGACACCCCAAAATTAAAAATCCCTCCCCTCTAAGCTAACCTAAGCTAATCCTAACTAGGGTGAGGTTTATTACTGGTAGTTTAGTGAGGTTAATTTAGCCCATTACTTAATGAGGTTTATTTTAAAATTTGATAAAAGTAAATAATGAGCGAGGATGTGTGCTTCTACCTTAATAGCATCGACTCCTCTAGGTTGGTCCGCCATCGGTGTGGATAAGGGTGAGGTCAAAATGCAGAAGTGTTCTATATCAATTTTGTCTTCTTCCCTCTCAGAGCTCTCAAATTTGCAAATGCTATAGGAAATAATGAAATTTTTAAATTGTGAAAAATCCTTAAATATTTCCAATTTCGGCCCTGACCGCGCTTGACAACCATGGTCCCCGAATTAGGGTTTTCCACTCATGGGTCTGACCCACAGTTAAGAAATTTGAAATTTTTAGCTATCGTTGACAAACGCGGTTAGCAAACTACAATAAAAGATCAAAAATCCCACCGTGGGAAATTCCAAAATGATAAATTAAAAATACCCACCTGACCAGAATTGTAAAAAAATTCACAAAATAACAAAAAAAATAGATAAAATCAAATCCAAATGCACCTTGTATCTAGTTATTTACCCTACACACTTGGCGATTGCAGCGACTTGCACTCCATGCAATCCGACAAGATGAGTAAATTACCATAAGGACATTTGGGGAAAATTCATGATTGTGGCATTGCTATACTTCATTTCAATCCCTAAGAAGTCCAAGATGATTGGATTGCTCGATGGGAACGAAGTGTTCATGGTAATTCTCCTATGATATTTTCAGTAGATCGAAGTTCACAATATGATTCAACACATGCCTAATTGGAATTGTTATCATTTTGACTCCCTAAGAAGGCCATTATGGTTGGACCACTCCATGGGATAGAGATGTACAATTACTATTAACAGTTGCAATCATAGCTGATTAGGCCTAATCAATTATCAAATGCTAAATCTTATTTTGTTTCAAAGTCATTCATAGTGGTCAAGCGACTCGTCACTTCATTTAATTGTCCTACCCTCATCGACTCATCGCTTGAGGGGGTAGTCATAATATCATAATCATAATCAAAGTCAACATAAGATCCCTTGATCATAGATCTCTTGATCTTGTCAAAATTGCGTTCATCTTACGAATCATTGCCAACGACTATCATAAGCTTACCCTTTGTTGGGGAAAAAAGAAAATATGACAGTTTAGTTTGTAGCTCTCTTCCTTTCGGTTATATAGGCTCGAACTCCTATTGTAGCACCAAAGCTACCCGAATGTCTGATGATGAGTGCAAACTCCTACAAATTTAAGCCTTCCATCTAGTTGGAAGCAATGATTCTAGGATGCGCATCCTTTTGTTGGACCTTGAGCATCTAATGTTGATCAGACTAATGATCATCATCCAACCTATGACATCATTTTAGGAGGTCTATTTTTCTCAATATTGTTCGATCTCACAATGCATCTCAAAAGGGGCATCTATAGACACCTAAAACACATCATGTCGAGGTGACTACTCATATGGGACATGCTAGAAGACCATATGGAAGACCTTGGACAAATACCAAGGTATAGCAATGGTTTTAACCACTCAATTAGGCAGTTTGGAAAAATCAGTGTTAGCCATGAGTGACACTCGTGGTTAGCAATTTTGACCATGCCTCAGAGCTGTGGCTAGCATAATCAAATAGTTGGCCTTTGACCAAGTCAAATTTGGTTCCAAACGACCAATTGGTTGCAGATCCGAGTGGTTTTGGAGTGGAATTATCGAGAAGCTCCTTCCAACTACTCTAACTACCCATTCTTGATCTTGGCTTCCTCATGAAGCTAGGACATAGCCCTCTTAGGTGCTATAAAATCCCCCTATGAATTGGGGAAAATTTTGGAGAAACTTTCAATTGTATGCGGTGAAGCCCTATCGAGATAGACACTCACTTGTGTTCCTTGAGAGAAAGCTTTGTTATTGCAATTGAGAGATCAAGATGAAAATTCAAGCCATGGAGGCCCTAGGAGGCTAGGAGAGCCAAGAAACACAATTACGCCCATTTCACGTGCACTTGGAGTAATTCAACCGCCAAATATATCAGAGGACACAGAGGTGACCCTTGACCATCAATTTGGTAAGAGAATTCAGATATCTAGCCCTTGGATTTGAGGACAAACACATTTCAAGCCTCGTCATGGCTAACAGTGCTCACCATGCCTCAGAGCCATGGTCAGGGTAGTATCACTGATTTCCTTGTTTTCTCATTATAGGAATTGTTAACAGTGTAGATTAAGCATAATTTAGGTTTAATTGCATTCTTAGAGACTTTTGACCGATAGGATTTAGCTTGTTTAATTGTATTTCTTTCATGATTGTAACTAGGATACTAATGGATCTTTTTCATGTTATAATGCTTTCAAATTGATAATTAGACCATTAGATAGATACATATGCTTTTCCTTTACATGATTCATAGCATATTTTCATGTTTTCCATAGGTTTATTAGCTCTTTTATTCACTTTCTTGATTCAAAAATATTTGTCATCCTTTAATATTATGTCTCCTAAAAGCGTCATCAAGAGAGGCCTACTTTGTTACTAATTGCTTCTTGTTGTTTCTTGAATGCAGGATTAATAGGGTCATGCCATTCAACGTAGAAAATACCTCTAATCATGGAGAAGAAGGTCATCGACACCTTGGAGCAGTTCGTGTCATCCTGAAAGGCATTTTGATCGCATCTACCCTTGAGAGGGATTAGATGCTATTGTAATTGATGTATCAAATGGGTATCCCTAAGAGGGATGAATCTGTAATTTGACTCCATTGAAATTAATAAAGGATTCCTTGTATTCATTTTATTTCTTGTTGTCAATTTATGCATGCCTATTTGTGTATTTTTTGTCAATTGCAATAGTCAGACTAGGTGCGAGCCTTTTTGGTGGTTACACATCCATATTGAAATGTGGTGGTTTATCTTCCATGAGTTAAAAGGTTACCCATAAAATATGGTGATTAGTCTTCCATGAATTATAAAGTGTATTTAATTAAAAATTGCATACACATGACTTGTACTTTTCTGTTTGCTCTTCTACTAATGTAAACATGGCTATACATAGATTTTGGCTATGAAAATATAAAAATAAAATATTACTATTTTTAGTGATTACTTCATTTTGTATTTTCAGAACATTTAAAGCATTTTTTCTACAAATTTATTGCTAATAGATTTACCTATTGAAATTTATATTCTCTCAAATATTTCCAACACTTATTGAATGGATCAAAATAGAGTCTCAAGCGTAAAGTTATGCCCTTAACAATGTTGTTAGAATTAAGAAAATATATTTTTGAGCGTAAATTTATGTCCCAAAAATACATGCTTGGATCACTCATCCCACTTGAAAAGCAATGCTTCTCATCGTGTCAACTTGTGATATCAAGTGCAAAATATGTTTATTTATCTATTTTTTTGTGAGCCATTCCCCTTGGTGACTAATTTGTCCTATCTTGATGACTCTATATGCTTGAAGGGACTATATTATAGTGCTATTAGTCCATGTGACAACACTATAATCCTTCATCAATAGTGTTAAAATTTCTAGATTGAGTTCTTCAATATTTAACTATTTTGGTGCCATGAAAGTGTCTAATAGAGGTGGATAATAGGGTCTAAGAAGTTCAAAATTGAATATTGGATGCAAACCAAGATAATATGGGAGATTCATATCAAATAAAATTTCTTCCACCTTCGTAGTGATGGTGAATGGTCCACGTAGAAAAGTTATGATCTTCCTTTCGGGTCATACAAGTCTCTCTTTTTGAAAATGTAATCATACCTTATGTCCAACCATAAATTTATGTGGAACACAATGTTGGTCATGGTGTTTCTTGTATTTATGATTTATCTTTTCCAATAGGTCGTGGATCTATTACTAAATGTGATGAACCTAGTCCATAAAATGTGCTACCTTTTTGCTTATTTTTGTATATAAGGTGAGTACTCCATGGATTTCACTTGTAGAGCTACATTAGTGGGTGCTTGTATTTGTAAAAAGAGAACTAATAGTTGATTTTATAGGTGGTGGATTTTCTTTTCCTCCTATTTACAATAAAGGGATGGACTAAATTTTTTAATACTTGGGTAGGACAATAATGATCCATGTTGGTCGGTGCTTTTAGTTCCTTTATTTCACCTAGTTTCCATTTTTCTTCCACTTCTCATGACTCTTTTACCTTATAACTTCTCCAAAATCTTAAAAAGGGATAAAGACAAGATTAATGAATGTTAATACATGTGTCCTCCAAAGTGTGCATCCTAAAAATTGATGGTGTTGTGATCACCATTTAAATTGATGATGAAAAGTAGAGAAATTAGTCAAATATATTTAGGGAAGAGATAATGATTTGAGGAATAAGCCTCTCCTACAACAACTTATAAAAATTGCTAGAACACACACATAATAACATCTCCTACACATACCCTTCCCTAATTATGTAATAACACATTTGAACCAAAAACAAAGATTGGGATACCTTAAAGACTTGGAAAAAATGCTCAATTGAAGTTTTAACAACCTCAACTTGTTAGCACTTACTCCCTGATAACTCAATATTTCTCTCTTACTTTCTTTTAAATTTTTCTGTTGAAGTTCAACCAAGCATTAAAACTCCTAAATTACTAGCACACCAATAATTTATTGGTTCTTCAAAGTACCAAGTTCACTAGAATGCGTGTTAAAAACCAATATTTTTACAAAGTAAAAAGGTTGGTGATATGTCATTAATTCATCGAACAATCCATATGTCAAAGCAAAAAATAACTAAGAAACTATATAATGTGATTTATAGATAAACCAGTTATTTGCTAGATATAACTCAATTCAAAAGAACAAATAAATACACATAAAATATAATAATTTTTGTATCCAAAACTTCGTTTAATTTTCATATTTACCTAAGATATCTTGCTTCAAATTAATACATGGATCTAATAATATCTAGTTCTACTTTAACATATTTTTAAATTTGGATCAAATGAGGAAGAATATTCATCTCTCATGGGTTGTATAACAAATATCCTTATTTGGAAAGGAGTTAAAATATGAAACATCTAAGAGAGAAGAGAATAGGACAACAACCTCATAGCAACCCAAATAGACAAAGAAGAAGACGGTTAAAAATTAAAAACCCTATAAGTTGAAGTACTAGACATGGACCTAAGATTCCCACTTGATAAGCTCAAGAGGGGAGCATTGAGAA
Source organism: Wollemia nobilis (assembly GCA_028583015.1). Taxonomy (NCBI): domain Eukaryota; kingdom Viridiplantae; phylum Streptophyta; class Pinopsida; order Araucariales; family Araucariaceae; genus Wollemia; species Wollemia nobilis. Next base: position 44,510 of record JAQPPZ010016456.1, on the reverse strand, counting down.
CGTATAACATTAATCCTAATGAATCCTAGATCATGGTACAGTTGTGCATTTATAAAGTGAGATAATTTTTAGTGCCATTAATATTTAAGTACCCATAATTAATGCATACCTTTATGGCCTACTATGATAAAAAGTATTAGGTCATAGTTCCCAAGTAGTAGGATGACTTCCCCATTATTAGAATTCCTAAGGAAATTAGGGAAGTCATGCACATATAAATGATGCAATTGGATGGCTCTCGTCCACTTCAAAGAAACAAGTCTCATTATTTTATAAGAAAAGCAAAAGAGAGGGAGGAATTCCTTACCACTCAAATTTATAACCCAATAGATATTATAGGGTTTAATTTACCATAAAAATATTCATGTGTAAGGAAGAACTACAAAGGGGAACATTAATTATTGCTTTTGTAATAGGTTATAGATTAGATATTATAATGACAACATATCATTTGGGTATGATCCACATGGTAAGAGATGTGGTAGGGTACCCCTAACTATTAAAATAAACCACGTACATCCCCATGGAGATCAACAAGAGGCTAGCATACTTTGAAATACTAAGATTTTAATGTTCTCTACATACTCGATATGGTTAATTTTATAGTAGAAGAGAGATTGGTTCATTAATATAGAACTGGAGAAAGAAGATAAGTATGGTGAGCCACTAAACCTACCTAACTTATAGGCGATAGATGTCTTGTGCATGACCCCAATTTTTTTTTTATACAATTTCATTATGGATGTTTATGCACCAATTGTGTAGATATTATTAAATGGGATTCCCTAGTCATCACCAAAGTGGAGGGATTTAGTATAAATGAAGAGGGATGAGAAAGGATATTTTTTATGTGGAATCCTAGTCAACAATTTTTAGGTTGTATATATTTTTCAAAAAAGTGCTTAAACTACCTCTATTTGTGCCTAAGTACACTTTTGCACTTGAAGAGATCTGATAGTTAAATATGGTCAACAAATATTTTTTCAAAGTTTACATGAATGTCAAACTTTTTAATAATGATCAAATATATCTAATAGTGACCCATTTACCAAAGGTTGCATAAAAAAGACAAAGAAAAATATCAAAAACTATGAATTGGATGGTCAAAGATAGGTGGGCTTATGATCTTGATGCATGATTCATGTACATGAGAACTACCTTTGTTAAGAAATTATCCACTATCCATGTGCATGAGAAATGACTTGATATTTAGAATAAGAAGAATCTTAGAAAGGAGGAGGTCATAAAGAGGTTGGAAGCAAAATACGCTTGGATTAATAAACTAATTGCACTATGGAGAAACCCTTCCCTTGGTTCTACTTTTATATTGAAAAATGAAGGAATAAATAATCATGGGAATATTGAGCTAGAAGCATATATTAATCATCAATCAATATCATCACTCATTAGAAATAAGTATAGTTGGATACTTAATAAGGTAGTTTCCTATGTTAAAATGAGATGAAATAAAATATCCAAATCTAAAAAGTAAACCCATACCAATGAATGGGCAATTTGATAAATTATTTTTTAAAATTTTAGAATGAGTAGTACCCACAAGAGGTGGAAATGAGGCAAAAAAATAAATAATAGGTTGGGTTCCATATTTCCAAGTGTCTACTAGTATTGAAATAATCATAACCATAAGTATAGTAGCACAAGCAATAACAAAAGAAACCTATAAAAGCAAATTATTGAAAAGTAGGACACACTGTGCAACACAATGAAGGGAATAAGATAAGACGTAAGAACTAAACATGTGAGTGTCATGATTAGTTCAATAATTTCAATAGAGGCTAGAGATATCCAAGATTTTGCACAAGTGAAGCAAATGACCATAAACAAAGATATGCAAGAAATAAGTACCATCCCTACTAATGATGATGTGGTACACATAGAAGTTATTGATTTGGATGCTTTTATAATTATTACAACCATTTTATCCAATGTCTCTTATACAATTTTATTTTCTTCTATCATCCCTCTTAACACCAAAGTTTATCTCATTTTTCATCGTAATTTTTCTCTTTAGTTTTTCTATTTCTTCTAATGCATATATACCTCCACTAAATCTAGGTGCAATCGTTAGATCAAAATAATAGATGCGGGTGTATAATGTAACCTATAGTGAAGAAATAAAAAGAATAATAAAGGCAAAGTACAAGGAAAATAAGATGGTAGGTTAGAGCATTTATGACTATATCCCTTATCCACATAATTTATTACACAAGCCCACATTACTCATCTTCATGACATTCTCAATTTTAACTACTAAATTACTAACTATCACCACACCCTCTATTTCTACCTTCTTTATATATTACCCTCCCATAACCATCCAAATAACTTCCATAGGTCCTTCCACACTACTTCAACATGCACTACCCATACCACCACTCTAGGTTATGCCCTCCTCAAGAAGCTCATGGGAATAAAAATTGATATCATCTTGTAAGTTACCAAGATAATTGAATCCACTCTATACATCATGCCAAAAAAAAATATAACATCAAAAGAAATATTATAAATGTAGATATGTAGGCTTCCAAGGTGGAAGTGCAACCAAATAATTAGCTCTAGGTGATCTCTAGCCTAGTACATGAAGTGGAAGGTGTCAATACCTAGGTGAATATATCACATATCCTAACCTATCTATCATATAAAATGACCATATAACTAATGCACGTAGGTATGGATATGATTGATGAATACCTTATAAAATATCAGTGAACCATTAATCAAGTATCAATAAAGGATTCTCTATCCACCAAGAAACCACCCACCCTCAATATGTAGTTAACCAAAAGAAAAGAAAAATGTTGAATATCATCCTATGTACCTAAGTTGTCCTACCAAAAAACCTTTTGACTACGTCACTCACTTATCCTCACTAGATCTATAGTATATAGTTCATGTAGGTTTGGTATAGTTATTTGAATAATCCAAGTTGCCAATGTCATTGAACTATCTGAAATAGGTGAAGAGAACCAACCACATACAAAATAAAATAAGTAGTTTTGGCTTTATAAAAATATAAGATAAAGATGAATCAAAAGGAAGAAAAAATCTCAAATTGTAAGAATATTTGGAAGCTTTAAGCCACAAGTATAATGATCTAAATTAGTAGGTAAAATAGGTAATATAAGAACAATAGTTATAACAAGAGAAGGCTAACCTCACAAGTGAATTTGATCTACATAAACAAAATATGACTAAGGCACTTAAGAAAAAGGATGATGAAATCTCCTAGCTTAAGGAAAAAAAAAAGAGCCTGAAAGTAGAGATCAAGTATGTTAAATCTAAACTCTTATACATGGATGTCATACTAGCTCTCTAGGATAACATATTGGATGGCATTAAATAAGATAATATATACCTAAAATATATCCAACATTGTAAGAAAATACTACAAAATGATCAAGCTACTATTAATAACATGCAATATGAGCTTTACTTCAATATCCATAAGGAAACTAAATAGTAACTATAACATCTAGGTCTTCTATATAAGTAGGTGGTACAGGTCTCACTAATGAATGTACCTCTTAAACACTATATGTTGGATACCTGTAAATCCTCCCATTAAAATCTAAAATAAGTTGTGCAAAAGTGAAATATTACATCGTTTAATTGGTTCAAGGAGGAATCTTAATCCCTCTATCATACAAATGAGATATAACACATGAAGATCAATACACTAGCCTGATGGAAGAATAGAAAAACTATCACTTGGGTAGATAAAGTATTCTTGGTTAATACATAAACTAAGACCCAAAATACATTTCATAATTGAATGTAATACCAAAAGGGTTGAAATCCATTCCTAAGACCAATGAGGAGTTTCCACAAGAAGAATTTCATGACCTAGCTACAACAATGGACCAACTCAAAAACATGAGATACCCATTAGTGAAGAATGAAATGCATTGTGGTGCCTTACATAGAAATAACAATGAAAATTCTACCACCTCATTTTTTAAAATTTTGATAATCTTTGTTGATTTCACAACCCAATGGATGAAGACTAATCTAGGATTCACTATTAATTAGGCTTGACATCCCTATAAGTCACAAAAAAGTAGTAAAAGGTACTCTCTTTAATATAAATATTTCAGAATAACTAAATATAGGGTGAAGGTGAGAGAGATGGATAAATTTAGTAAAGAAGGTGGAAGTTAAAATTTTTACAAGTCTTGAAAACCCCACTCCTAATTTTATGGTCACTAATAAGAAGATAAAATAAGGGATCCTAAAAATCAATCATGTATGGAAAACTACAATCCATATGTGAATGATCCATTGATAAAATTGTAATCTATTAGAAAGTTACAATCCATTAAAAAATAAAAATTCATAATATTATGAGTAAGCGATTAAAGAATAACAATCTAAAAGGGATTTTTTTATCTTGTAGCTATAATTTTAAATCTTAAACAGTTTTACCTAGCTAAAAAAGGGGTTAATCCCTTGCTCTAAATATAACCCTTGGACTCATTGTAAACATGTTTTGGTCTTATGTTTGAAAAATTAAATACTTGTATTTGGACTCATTTTAAAAATATTATGGCCATTGTAACCTTCTGTTTGATAAAAAAAAGACTTGTATGTGGTTTCTGTTATAGAGGACAAATTAGAGTCCTTCAATGGATTTACTCTCCAATTACTCGTTCAGTAGATAAAATCAACATATATGAATTAAATACAATGAAACAGATTCTCACATAAATTCTATTGAAACATATATATGATAATAATAATAGATTATCTTAATTATCTTGTTTCAATGTTCTTTGAATTTGGAAGGGTTTTCTTACACATTCATATTTTAGATTCTGATAATCTTTTCTCCCAAAACCTGGCTAAAATTACCTAATGGTAATCAAATGGTATCCATAGTCAAATGTTATGTTGACTTCAGCAAAAGGATCAATTATCATTAAATGAATATGGATTTTAGCATAAATAACTTGTAAATGGCTATCATCGACATCTTTTGGTGGTTTAGAAACCACATACAAGTATTTTTTCTGTCAAAAATAAGGTTACAATAATTCTAACAATAGCATAGATACCTGCCTCCAACTTGAGGCTTCTCCAAAGCTCCATTAATGAGTTTACATCCAAATACTTTGGTGCTAGTCCTAAAAACTTGGTTGCACCAAGTCCACATTCCCAGCTACTACAGTAGACTTCCAAGCCTACATTTCCAGTTGCTACAATGGTCATATGAAGCTCTGAGTTTTCTTCATCAACATGGCATCAGATTATGGCTCCTCAATAAATATGCCTACTCATCTACCTCATGCATATAGGATTTCACCAAAAAATGATGCATTTTCAATCATAGCAAACACATATGCAGACATCATAATTCCATACCACAACATATATTTATTCCTTTACATAGAATACCAAATACTTCATAAAAAGTATTGTTTTATTGGGCCAGAGTCACCCTAACAATACAAACACAATTCACTATTCCATATACCAATACATGTATAATAAGAAATCATCCACCAAATAATCTTTCATCAATACCTACCAAAACTGCAAGATGTTTCTCCAAACATTTACTTCTCTCTTTTTTATACCATATGTCATAAAAGAAAGTGCCTCTTTTTTTTTATCTATTTAAGACACACAATGATATTCTATTATAGTTTAAGTTTAATGCTTTCAAACCACGTGGCATGCCACCAAAGAAAAATAAATAAAAGCAAAGGCCTACGTCAGGCCTACCACATGGCAGGCCTAACGCCACACAAACCACAAAAAAAATTCAACAAACCAGAAAAACAGAATGAAAAAAACAAAAAAATCAACACAATAAAAAAATAAAACTTCCATAAAAAATCAAACAAATCAAACTTAAAGAAAAAACAAACAAACAAAAAAACATTAAAAAAAATAAAAAAATGACTTCCCGCTCTATGTGGGATGTCTCGCTCTGCTTCCCTGCCTCCCCCTCCCCTGGTTTTGTCCTAGTTTCAAGGCTCTTCCCACACCCTTCTCTACAGGTTTGTTGGTGTTGCAAATGATCTCCTTTGGGTGGGAGGTCACTGATCCACTTGTCTGCTCCTTTCCTAGCCTGATTGAGGGTTCCCTGCTTGTACCCCTAACCTGGTGTGCCTCTAGGATTTTCCCTAGGTTTTTTGTTGAGTTTTTGAGATCTCTTTCCTGGTTGTTCTCAAGTCTTTCCTATGTTTTTTTAGGTTTTCTACTTGATACTAGATTCCAACTTTTCCTAATTTATGGAGTGTCATGGCTTCGGGATGGGTTTTCAACTTCATCCTTATGTTTCTTGAGAGGTTTCATTGCATCCTTCTGGTCTAGGTGGGACCACATGCTTCATATTATCCCTAGGTATCTTGGATTTGTTCTACTTGGTGGGTTCTCAGTGCATATTTCTCGGTCTTGGAGGGGGACCCTATGCTTTTTGGTTGTTGTTGAGATGATCTCATTGGTGTTCCAGATCGAGTTTCCTGAAGTTGTTCATGGGTGATGTTGGAGGATTTTCACGTTCCCTATTTTTTTGGTTGCTTGGACTCATTAGCTGCATCTTTCGATCTTAGATGGGAACATATGCTTATTACCTCCAACTTTGATCACCTCGTATCTCCTTCAAATCGGGTTCCTTGTGACCTTCCCACCCCTTTGCTTGTGGTTGGTGGTTCCATATCTATTTCATCCTTGGTTTCTCCTATAATTATCATAGTTCAACCTTTCGTGCAAGGTATCTTGTGGCCTGTGGAGAAACTCTAATTTGCTGATCCACTTTTCAGGATATTTGCAGGATGTTGCTTCTTTGATTACCTTCTCATGTTGTCCCTGGGTGGGATCCTAGTGGATTATGATTTTCTTGTATGGTATTCTAGTTTTTCCTATTTTCTCATGTATTTCCTATCCCTACATGGGTAGGACGACCCATTGAAATCTGAATGATGGTTTTATTTGGTCCAGTTGCTTCTCCAAGGATGATTTTCCTTTCCAAGTGGCTTTGCAGTCTGGTTTCTCCTTTGCGGGATCTTGGTTTTCAATTTTCCCCTTGGGCAAGATTTTTAATTTCATATTTTTCTTTCCTGGGTAGTTTTTTTTTTAATTTCCTGCCTTGGGCGGTATTTTTAAATTTCTTGCATTTCTTGCCTTGGGCAGGATTTTTAATGTTTATTTTTAATTTTCCTGTATTAGGTGGGATTTTCAAAATGACCTGCCCTGTGGCCTTCTGGATGGTCTATTGAACTTTTGTAACAAGGTTTTGGGGCCTCTTTCAAAACCCACTTTTAATGAAATATTTTACCAATAAAAAAAATAAATAAAAATCAACTTAGAACAAAAAACAAAAACACAAATATCAAAAAAAAGAAAAAACTTAGCAAAAGTCAAAAAATAAAAAAAAATGCAAACAAATAAAAAAATTAGAAAAAAATCAAACTTGGAAAAAATAAAAAATTCAAAAATTTGAAAAAATCAAAAACAATAAAAAAATCAAAAAAATCAAACATAAAATTTCAATCTAGATTTTATTTCAACAGGCATTTTAGATTAAGTGTGTATTTCTTTGAAAAAGGCATGTAGTATAATTTACTTTCAAAATGGTTCATAGTCAAACTCACACCCACACACTCATGTGTCATTCACAGTAGTAATATTGGACTTCATCACCAATCCCCACTCGAGACTGGTGACGTTGGATTTCATCTTCTTCCACCAGCTCACCCCCTATAGTCACCATAGTAGCCCCCCATGAGTGTTTGACCGATATTCATCACTAGATGATCCCCTAATCTTAAGTTTTGGCTTTCCATATTTAATCACTGAAAGGTACCTTCAGAGTAGGTAGTTTTAGAAATCCCCTTTACCACTGGGCTTTTCAAATAGTTAGTGGGCGTAGCTGATTTTTACTGTACATGCCTTAAACTTGAGAGTTAAGTGAAATCCAGGATTGGTTGGTAACATTGACAATGTGACCTCTCTTTGTAAGAGTATTTTAACTCATTAGAGCATTTTGAGTCTCCCCATTTTGGATACCATTCTATTGTACCTTATTTCATCTAGGTCGCCACTCACCTATTGGACACAGTTTTATTCTACGCACCTTTGGGTGTTTTAAAAGGTTGTATGCTATGACATACCTATTTGTTTTAGTATTCACCCATTCTTATTATTTGTTATTAGTACGGATACTATCATAAAAACACTTAAAAAAAAACAAAACATTTGCTTACTTTTTTACGTTAACGTGTGTCGTGTCCATGCATATTTTGGGTCATAAAACCTTTTAAAAAACCATCAAACACAACTCCAAAACACACTTGGTGGTTCTTAATGGTTGTTTTCTACAAAATTCTAAAATTGGGAAGGGGGGCAGAGTTTCTTCTCCTTCCAACACATATTCTATCACATTTGGAGAAGTTTCATCACTTCCCAACCTCATTTTTCACATATGTAGGGAGTTTCTCTCCTTCCAACACATCCTCTATATTTGGGGGGTTTCATCTCTTTCCAACCTCATATTTTGGAGGGATTTTCATCTCTCTCCATCACATATTCCACATATAGCAGAGTTCTATCTCCTTCTAACTCCTCTTCCACATCTAGTGGAGTTCCACCTTCGTCTAGCTCCTCTTCTACATTTAGAGGAGTTCCACCTCCTTCTCATTTCTCTTCTACATTTAGTGGAGATTTATGTTCTTCTATCACTTCTTCCACAATTGGAGGAGTTTCATATTCCTCCAACACCTCCTCTACATCTAGCAAAGTTCTACCTCCTCACTCCTCTTCTACATTTAGAGGAGATTCACCTTCTTCTACCACTTATTTCACACTTGGGGGAGTTCTCTCTTCCTTCAACACCTATTATATATTTAGCGGGGATTCACCTCCTCCTACAACTTCTTTCACACTTGGAGGGATTTCTCTCTTCCTCCAACACCTCTTATATACTTAGTGGAGATTCACCTTCTCCTACCACTTCTTTCACACTTGGGGGGAGTTCTCTCTTCCTCCAACACCTCTTCTATACTTAGCAGAGATTCACCTTCTCCTACCACTTCTTTCACACTTGGGGGGAGTTTTCTCTTCCTCAAACACATCGTCTATACTTAGGGGAGATTCACCTTCTCCTACTACTTCTTTCACACTTAGGAGGAGTTCTCTCTTCCTCCAACACCTCTTCTATACTTAGTAGAAATTTACCTTCTCCTACCACTTATTTCATACTTGGTGGGAGTTCTCTTTTCCTCCAACACCTAATATATACTTCGCAGAGATTCACCTTATCCTACCACTTCTTTCACACTTAGGGGGAGTTCTCTCTTTCTCCAATATCTCTTCTATACTTAACAGATATTCACTTTATCCTACCACTTATTTCACACTTGGGGGAGTTATCTTCCTCAAACACCTCTTCTATACTTAGTAGAGATTCATCTTCTCTTACCACCTCTTTCATACTTTAGGGAAGTTCATTTCCCTATAACACTTCTTATACATCTAGTGAGGTTCATATCCTTCTACCACAACTTCAACACTAGGCAGAGTTTTCATCTCCTTCCACCACCTCTTCCACATTTAGTGGAGTTTCACCTCCTTCATCAAAGCTTCAAATTCTTCCACCACATCTTCCAAAATGAGAGACTTTTCTCTCCTTCCCACTCATATTCCACATCTATCAAGGTCCATATCCTTCCACCACAACTTCAAAATTGATGGGAGTTTTCATATTCCTTCATCACATCTTCCAAAGCTGGAGGGATTTGCATGTTCTTCCACCACCTCTTCCACATCTTGTAGAGTGTCACCTTCTTCTAACACCTCTCAATAAACAAATCCATCACTAGTATCTCAAAAGGGTACACCCTTTTGTTATAGATTGCATCCTTTGCCTTACATTCACCTTTCACCCCATCAAGAACACACTCATCATCCGTAGGTTATAGTGCAACAATTACAAGCACTAGTATCACAACCTACCGCTCATTTCATTCATCAGGTACTAGTGCATCAATTGCCAATGCCAGTCCCACCATAATTCCACTCATCCACCATAGGTTCTAGTACAACCACCATAAGTATTGACCCTACAAATTTCTACTCATTCTATTTATCGAATATTGGGGCATCAACCACCAATGCTAATACCACCATAAAACCATTCATAATCAGTAGGTTCTATTACAACAAAAACAAGAACTAGTCCCACAACCTACACTTCATTCAACATCAATGGTTACCAGGGTAACAAACAACCAATACTAGTCCTACAACCACAAATCCTCATTCCACATCAACTGGTTCTAGTGAGACATCCATAAGCACTAGTCATACCACCTACATCACATTCATCATCTGTAGGTTCTAGTACAACAACAACAAGCACTAGTCTCACAACCTAATGCTAATTCCATTCATCAGGTACTGGGCCATCAACTGCTAATTTTAGTTCCACCATAATTCCATTCATTCATCGTAGGTTCCAATACTACCACTATACATACTGGTCCTCCAAAATGCATTCCACCTCATTAGGTTCTAGTATAACCACCATAAGTATTGGTCCCACAACCTGCCACTCATTCCATTCATGAGATATTGAGGCATCAATTGCCAATGTTGATCCCACTTGCACCTCATTCATCATCAATGGGTACTAGGGCCATACAAAGCCAATGCTTGTTCTTCAACCTCCAATCGTTCAATATTTGCAAGTATTATTACAACCACTACAAGTACTGATTCCACAACCTGCAACTCATTCCATTAATCAAGCACTAGTGTAGCAATAAAAAGTATTGGTCCTCCACCAAATAATTCCAAAATCAATAAGTACTTGTTGGTCACCAATCTGCCATAAGAAAGGATTTTGTACATGTATGCGCCCTAGACTTGGCCAACATTGAAAGGCCAAGAAAAAGAGAAGTCTTTCAGGCCGATCTCCAGAGAGGGATGGCTCCAAAACTAATCTAAATTAAATTTGAAGATAAGGATGCAGGAAAGAAATGGGAAAATATGGAAAGAGAGGGAAATAATAGAAAGGGATAGAAATATGGCCACAGGCCAAAGTATATAGTTTGGGGCAGACTATCAGTAGGAATTCCACCAAGTTTTATAACAACATCTAAAAAAAAGAAAGCAACAAAATTAAACTCACACCTTTGTAGAGATAACCCCCAGATCACATTCCAAAATCTACTCACTAACTAGCAACGTTCGAATCCAAAATGCAAAATTCAGAACTTAATAGTAGGAACATGAGCATAAACATAAATGAATTTAAAACCAGAAGGAAATCACACACATAAGAATGCTTGCAAAGTTCAGAAGCCAAGTCTCTTCTATTGATGTAGAGAACTTAGAGAATTTTCTTGCAAAATGTCCAACCTTCTTTACTTTAGATATACATGAATATTTATAGAGGTCTTCCCTCTCTCTTTTGCATCACAGCATTTAAAACATACAACAGATTTTGAAGAGGCACTCTGCAAAATGTGCACTTGAAAGGAGAAACAATCCCCTTAATCTGCCTCGGAGAAATCACACATTAAATGACCATTATCAGGGCAAGCCAAAAGTTGTTAGGAGATCACGAACAAGAAATTTTAATGCTGGAGGCATCTTTAATTATGGTGGCATCAAAAATTGCCTCATGTTCTTCTATCTTATGCACATCGGTAATCATCAACATTTAATCTTGAAGATTCTTTGACCACGATCTCAAAATCAGTTGGAGAGCTTTTATTTGATCCTTATATTCTCCTCACATTCTCCTATGCAGTTTTGATGAAAAATGCAGACATAACTATATCGGGTCTTTGTTTTTCTTCTATCACGAAAATGCGACATGTCGCGAAAATACGACATGTCACGAAATCACGACACTTTTACCTGACTACTTTCTCTTTTGCCACCCGTCACAAAAATGTGACATGTGAAATTGTGAAATCTTCTCTTTGTTTAGCTTTTTCTCCATGACATGTCATGAAATCACGACATTCTCCTCTGTCTGGCTTTGCTCGCTGCTCCTTATCGTGAAAATGGAACATGTCATGAAATCGCGACAGTCCGTACCATTTTGCTCTTTGGTCTTCAACAAGTCACGAAATCATGACATGTTTCACCATTTGGCCTTATCTCCACAATATGTCACGAAATCGTGACATTTTCTGTCTCCTTGTACTTTGCTACTTTTTGGCCTTATATTATCTACTTGAAAAACAAGATAATATATGTTAATATTGATAATATCGATTTTTTTCATAGGCTATTTAGCCTCATAAATATTAAAATCCTTCTATTCTATTCAAGTAGATGATTTTTAATAGTTTCATGAAAAAATCTCATTTTTATAGCTAATTATTTCCTTTATTTATAACAACCATCTTTCTATTTTGTTCAATGACTTTGCACATGTTTTTTTGAGGGGTCCTCGTTCCCCCATACTTAGTGTTAGATTTTTATTTTTTAATGTAAGGTATATTATTTTTTCTTTTAATTTTTTTTTTTGCATGAGAAAAAAGGGTTGTACTTAGGTCCCTTAGCCTTGATAAATCACAACTTTCTTCTTTAGAGTTTAAAATTTTACAAACAAAATCAATTCTCATCTTAATTGTGTTGCTATATTCTCATCTTAATTGAGTTGCTATAGCTAGATAATTATGTCTTTTCATAAAAATTTTGAATTTTTTATTTTCATTTTCCAGATCTTCTACAATTTTCTTTATAAATACAAATATTCCAAAATTTCACAATACCAAATCTTCACCTCTACTATCTACGCATTATATCTTAATAGAGTATCATAGTCTAATTTACAAGAGCTAGATTGTTAGTTTCCTTATTGAAGCATAAATGCAACCACAAGAACTATAATAAATAGTTTATATGAAAAAATATAAATGTTATATAATGCAACAAATATTAACAATGGAAAACTAAATTTTAATCATTATTTGATTGAGACAATCAACATTTTCTTGTCAACTTCAGCTAAACTTACTACTTCCTCTAACCATGGAAAATATAATTTAACTTCACGATCCTCTATTAAAATCCCTCTATTGGCTAGCCTATCTACACATATATTTCCTTCCTTTGACATGCATGTAAATTTGATTTCTTCAAACTCTATATATATTTAATTGTATATATTCTTATAACAATATATATAATATTTAGTTTCCTTGTGAGTAATCTTAAGAATAATAAATGCATCTTTAACTTATAATTTAAAAAAATGACCACAAGATAAGTATACGTGAATAAGGATAAAAATGTTTCCTATAAAAAGGCTAAATATTTCAAGATTTCAACTCCCCAATTATAATTAATAGTAACAATAATATATATATATATATATATATATATATATATATATATATATATATATAACATCATTAAGTTTTCCTACAAGTTTAAGATATTATAATGACATGTAAATAGAATGTAGTGTGAAAGTATGAATGATATTCAAATTTTAATATTGTGATAAACTTAGATGTCTTAAAAATATAATTTGTTGTGATAATTATAGGTAAGATGTGAATCTAAGTCTCCTAAGTGAAATATGTTTAACACATGAGCTTATGTCATTTGATAAAATATTAGAATTTTTTTATGTTTAGAAATTATTTCTTATCCTAAAATGTTAAGGTTACATATGGTATTTAAACTTTGGTTTTGAAACGTCTATTTTTTTAACTATACAATTTCCTCCATGATAACTTAATTTTGACTTTTTATATAAATTTTTCTTGTAAAGTACAATATTATGTTTGATAACAAAGTTGTGTTGTCCTATAAGTCGTTCTCAACTATAGCTTTCTATTCTATTTTATTCTAAAGTAAAGGTGATGTAATATATATTGAATCTAAGTAATTAAATATATAAACATGAGAGAAGTTATCTAGAATGTTAGGTCTTGACTAAGAGATAAATGGAGTGTGAAGAAGTTAATGATTCAAGTCCCCTTGATATTATACAATGTCCCTTGTATTGTTATGTATGTGTGTATGCAAATATATTTTTAATTTTAAAAATATATACTATAACGAGTAATTAGGTCTTGAATGATTCTTGGATGTTGAATGAAGGGGATGAAAGGATGTTAGGGGTTTTTTTGTGAACTTTGATCCTATAAATACTTAGAAATATATTAAAGAATAAAAAAATCATGGGAGCTCCAACAGTGTTGGCTTTTATTCCATTGTCTTCCATTGACAATTTGACACTTGGACTTGGTTTTTAGACAATGGTTCATGTCATCCACCACATTATCTTTTGTATGCCCAAATCTGATAGGCATTGTGACTATTTCTACTATTTTTACAATTATTTATCTTAAGGTATTTTGTTTCTTTCTTGGTTGGTTTTCGTTGCTTCTATTTTTTCTTTCATGGTTTGTCCATAAATCTAATAGAGAAAAGTGAGCCAAGAAAGAAAATCTCTTAAATTTTGGTGAGGGTTTTATCTTTTGGATCAAATTAGTGTTTTATTCACCTTTGAAGCCTTATCATGGTGATGGCGACAGGGGAGATCCCTCACCCTCAAACCCTACTTTCATGATGTTATCATGATGACTGTATCCATACTCAAGAATGTTGATCATGGTTTATTTTTCTTGTTCTCGCTACCTTCTCTATTCAACTAGTCAAAATTGGAAAACATGACCAAAGCTCTAAAGGCGAGGAGGCCACAACAATTCAAACCAAGTAATAAAGGCTCCTTTGTTCCTAAGTTGGATGATGCTCTAGTGGTGGAGATCACTTCAAACTATATTTAGAGCTCAATCCTCACCCTAACTGAGAGATCTCTTGTAAACAACCATTCAAATATGGATCACCATTTCTCAAGGATCTAAAATATCTAGGTATGTATTCATGGTGGTAGGAATAGGATATATCATAGTTATTTTCTCTTCCATATAAGAAAGAGATGCAATATTTCAAAGAGGTTCATAGTTCCTTGGATCAAGCCCTCTCTACATGATCTCTTGGTCAGTCAATTTTGACCCATAAGTAGAAGAACCAAAAGAAGTCTTAGTTTGGGTAAGACTACCATTTTTACCTCTACATTTATAAAATAAACTAACTCTTGATATTATAGGTAACTCTATTGACACATTTGTAGACCAAGCTCCTCCAAAGGCCAATGATTCAACTTATGCTAGGTTGTGTTCAAGTTAATATGAAAAATGGGCTTCCTAAAAATAAAGGTATAAAGTCTTAGACTGGAACCATACCTAGTTGTTGGATTATGAGCACATTCCCTTTAAATGCATTACCATCAACAATATGGTAATTTTTCAAGGAATAGTCCCACTAAGGTATAATAAGAGAAAAAGGAGGAAGATCAAGACTTCCAACTAGTGATAAGAAAACAATATAGAAGATGTAGAAGTAGAAGAAGAAGACCTAAAATACAACCATAAAGACAAAATAATAATATGTTCTCTATTTTATTACAAAATTAGGAAGAGAAACATCTAGGGCCATCTAAAATAAGGGAAGATCCATCAGATCCTGAATCAAAATACCAAGTGGATGAAAATCAAGCTACCAAATAAAATATTAAAGAAGAGAAGATTGAAGAAACCAGTGTTGAAAACCAATATCTAACCCATCCCAAACCATATTTCCATAAAAACTTCAGAGAACCTCGACCTTGGTATGGTCTTGGTTGATGAGGATGTATGAATGAAAGATAGAGATAAAGATAGACGAAAGCCTACTCTTGGAATTTAGAAAGTAGAGAAACGATTAAAAAACTCACAAGCCAAGAGTGTGGGATGAAAATCAAACCAGGAGCATTTGGCAATGGAGGGTGACTAGCTAGTAAACCAGGAAAGAGTAAAGCAAATTGATATTTATTAAGTTCCAAATTCCCAATGATTGTACAATCATGGAATATTAGAGGTTTAAACAATATGTCTCATCAAATTGTTGTTCACAAGTTAATTGAAAAACACCATTCAGATTTAATTATCCTTCAAGAGATAAAATCTTCAATACATATGATGGATAGAATAGTTAAGAAAATATGGATACAGGCAGAGCATATGGTTGTAGTGTTTCAGGGTGCTTTAGGGGGTATAATGACTTTGTGAAATCCTATGAACTAGACAACAATTGATCATATTTTAAGGAGTATTCTTGCATATCTCTTTAAGTGTAAGATTTCAAGAGAACTTTTTTTATTTCAAATTTCTATGGTTCAAAAAATACTGAGGAGCAATACCTCCAACATGTAGTTTTACAAGCAAGTAGGATACAAAAGGAAGAGGTAAATTGGATATTGGGTGGTGAATTCAATGCTAAGATTCCATCTAGGTATCAGGAAGGGGGTATCTCATATTTAGATCAAGGGGATAAATTTATGATATCTAGAGTAAATAAACTTAATTTGATTGATGTCCAGTCTCATACTTATGTCTAGTGTGGGTTGCAATGTAATCTACAAGATCATTACCAAACTAATGGTTGAAAGACTCAAGAAGGTATTGGATAGTATTATCTCTCCATAGTAAGGAGGATTTGTGGAGGACCAACAAATTTTGAATGGAGTAATCTTGGCACAAGAAGCGGTTAACACATTGAATAAAAAAGGTCAAAGAGGCGTGTTTATCAAATTAGACATGTCTGAGGCCTATGAGTCTCTTGGAAGTTTTTGGATTGAATTTTAGAGAAATTTGGTTTATCTCAATGTTAGATAGAGTGGATCATGAGTTGTGTCTCTTCAACCTCCTTCTTAGTACTCATAAATAGTATTCCCTCTATTCTCTTTCAAGTATCTAGGGGAATTCATCAAGGAGATCCTATATCCCTACACTTATTTATTACTCTTGCTAAAGGATAGGGTAGATTTCTTTGAAGGGATATGCAACAAGGAGTTATCTCAAGAGTGTAGGCGGGAGTGGTGAATCTAACTAATTTACAATTTATGGATGACACAAGGTTGCTTGGGGTAGCCAATGTCAAGGAGGTAAGAGTGCTCAAAGCTACCTTAAATATGTATTTGGAATCCATAGGTAGTATTTAATACCAAAAAGGGAATCCAAGATCATATTCTAAACATATTAGGTTTTCCTCAAAGCTCTCTCCCATTGGACTACCTAGGGATTCCACTCCATTATAAGAAGTTGAAGGTGTAAAACACTAGTGAACATAATTGGTGGGAAGGTAAATCATTGGATGCATCACTATATTTATTTTGGAGAAAGAATCACTCTTCTTCAATCAATGATTCAAGCAATGAAAATTTATAAGTTCTCTATCCTTGTAGCTCTAATTGGAATCTTGAGGGAGCTAGACTGGCTTACGAAAAAAATTCTTTGGGATGACCTAAGGATGGATAAACAATAGGTTTTAGTAAGTTAGGACAAAATTTGCTAGACTAAAGGAAGCGAAGAATTAGGAATTCAAAAAGCAACATTAAATAACCAAGCTCTAGTATTCAATCTTTATTGGATATGGATCTCTAATAAGGAAGTGTTGTTTAGTAAAGGTGTTACTAGTAAGTATTTGGGTAACATTCCCCATGAGGAAGCAGGTTGCATTCATATGAGTGGTCAAGGTTCTATTGTTTGGAAAGTGTTGAAATTAGGAGAGAAAGTGGTAAAACCAAAGCTATTTTGGAAAGTGGGTAGAGGGGATAAGGCATATTTTTGGATCAATTCTTGGGACCAATACCCCCCCTTAATTTTAAAATTTCTATATTTTTATCCCCTTCAAAAAATCTTGGAGGCTAGAGGTTGGATTAAGATAGCATGTAATCTACATACAAGGCATATTGGGATCTTCACTCTTATGCAACTAAAGCAGTGGGAAGAATGGCTAATCTTAATCTCTTAGAATGTGTTACCACTTTTAGAGAGGATGTTAAAGAAACACCACCTTACAATAAAGGAGGAAGAGGATAAGATAGCTTGTGGTCATGGGAATTTAGGCATTTATATAGTTTGAGATGACTATAGTGAATTTCTCCCTCCCCCTCTAATGCAACTGGATGTTCCATGGGATAGAGTATGGTTGAAAAAGGGTTGACCAAAAATCAATTTATTTTCTTAGCAAGTTATGCTTCAAAGATTCATTACGATAACTTACAAAAGAGGGGTTTTCATGGCCCCTCTAAATGTATCATATGCAATATCCAAGAGGAGACAATAGATCATTTGCTCTTCTAGTGTGACTTTTCCCTAAAGTTATGGAACCAATGGGTTGATCTCTTCAAGGTCTATCTCAATCAGTAGTTAAGACATACTAATATATGGGAGGTCTGAAAACAAATAAGGTTAAAAAATAAATCAATTTAGTTGGGTTGGTCTTTGGGTATAATATTTATCTAGTGGTACATATGGCTGGAAATAAATGCCAAAATTTTCAAAGAGGATTACACTCCAATAGAGCAAGTTTAGAAAAAATAAACAAGATGACAAAAACTCTTAAAGCTCATGTGGGGGAGCAAGAAAATCAGCAAGGAGATAACATTTCCATGAGGTGAACTCATGGGGTTTGGAAATCCCCACCCCTAGGCTAGAAAAAAAATAACACAAATGGAGCAACCAAGAATAACCTAAGGGCAACAAGCATTGGTTTCCTCAAAAGAGACTACAAGGGGAAGGTTCTTCATTGGGAATTAGAAGGCCTAGGAGTGGTAATGAAGCAGAGGCTTTGGCAATCAGACAGAGCTCTCTCAATGCCTAGGAGATGGAGTCTAAAGGATCATAGTGGATTCCAACTCTCAAATTTTGGTGGGGTTGCTAGATGAGATTAGGAATTTCATATTGAGTGAATGGTAGATCAAGAACATGGTGAATCGAATTAAAGTCATTTGGAAACAATTTTAGGATATCATTTTAGTTTATGTAGACAAAGGAAAGAATGCAACATATGACTTTGATGAGGATGAACAACATGAACAAAACTATCCAAGGAGCCAAATCATAATAGAAAAGAGTTATTTTAATAATGTCATCCAAAGGGGCAGAAATTACAATGCCATACTTGTTGAGGCTGAACAAACATGAACAAAACCATCCAAGGAGTTAAATCACCATAGAAAATAATTATTTTATTAATGCCATCCAAAAGGGACAGAAATTACAATGCTAAATCGTACAATCTTGGAGCTCAAAAACCCTCATACCAGACCCCCTTTGGTAATCTCTATTCCCCCTATTAATAACTTCCCAAAGAATGTTCTGGTAAGTGTAACTCTTTTTCCCACCTTTCATTTTCCCACCAGGAAAATATTCATTTGAAATTTTCATTTTCATTTTCCCGCCCAGGAAAATATTCACTTGAATCTTGAATTTTTTTAACATATGGGTCTAAACATATCAGTCTAAAAATATTGGTCTAAACACATGGGTCTAAACATATGGGTCTAAACACATGGATCTAAACATATGGGTCTAAACATATATATTATTATTATTTTT
Organism: Wollemia nobilis; assembly: GCA_028583015.1. Classification (NCBI taxonomy): domain Eukaryota; kingdom Viridiplantae; phylum Streptophyta; class Pinopsida; order Araucariales; family Araucariaceae; genus Wollemia; species Wollemia nobilis. Next base: position 25,074 of record JAQPPZ010016456.1, on the reverse strand, counting down.
TTTTTAATTTTTTTGGTGATGCAAGATTGCCCTTACACCATTGGATGCTCCTGCATCAGACACCCAGGGTAAGTTTGAGAAGTGACCTCACTTCTTTGTTGTTGGAGGAAAACCAAGGTGGTCAACCTTGAACTTGGATAGCCAAGTCAAATCTTCTACAGGCCTTCCCTTCCATTTCACCATATATTCTTCATACTACCTATTTCTTGTACTTCTATCGATGTAGGTATCGAGGATTTCCTCTATCTTTTTTGTCACTAGAGTCGATGTTGGAACACTCCACAAATCTGCAACTAGTTCCTTAGAACTTTCACCTTCATGATACTCTACCAAATCAAAAATATTGAACACAGGTGATATGTTCAATCCACTCGGTAACTCCACCTCATATGCATTTCTTGAATCTCTTTTCTGTATGATCCTACATGGTCCAAACTTCTTCATTTTCATATTGTTATATGTTTTAGCAGGAAACCTCTCCTTTCTCAGGTGCACCATGACTTCATCACCAACCTGGAGCTCCTTAAACCTCCTTTTCTAATCAACCTTTATCTTGTATTGAGTGTTCATCTTATTGAAGTGTTGTTTTACTTCTTCATGCAAATCCTTCAGATGCTCTGCAAAGTTCTCAGCTTCAGCACTATTCTTTTCTCCCCTATCCAACTTCCTCAAATTAGAAGCATTTTTTGGACTACTCCCATATACAATTTGGAATGGTGATTTACTAGTACTATTATTGATAGGAGTCATCCTATGGGAAGCCTTGTTTGGTAAACTAGCTCCTGGTATCAAATCAATATGATGGCTAATATTTCTCATAGGTGGCAAACCCTTTGGCACATTATCAAATATAATATCTGAGAAGTCTTCCAATAGACCTGAGACTTCTATATGGACATATTTTCTTGGTTCTTCCCTAACTCTAGGAATTAATGCATAGCACACATGCTCATGCTTCAAATCATCTAGAAATTTCCTACCATCAACCAAACAAATTCTGGCATTGTTACATACCTTTTCATCCATCTCCTTTAGTGGCTTTAGTTTATGGTGCACTCCTTCCTTTGTTAGGGAGTAAGTGTTGGCATGTCCATCATGGACTGCATGGTGATCAAACTGCCATGGTCTTCCTAACATCATATGAAAAATATCCATAGGCAGGATATCACACAGGACCTCATCCTTGTATCTCCCAATATTAAACTTGACTAAGAACTTTTCATTGACCAATGTCCTATGGTCCTTCTACAACCATGCAATTATATATGGATGCGGATGTCTCCTCCTCTCTAGCTATAACTTAGTAACCATTTCTTCAAAGACCAAGTTATAAGTACCACCATTATCTATAATAACATTACAGAAATTACCTAAACGTTTGCACCTTGTGTAGAATATGCTCTTCCTCTAGTCTGGTTTCTTCTCCTCATTCAACAAGGTTCTCCTTGTGACCATAACTTCTCCTCTCTCTACTCCTTAGAGTGCTCTGATTCAGGTCCTTCATATGCAATAGCAACTCTGGAATTACCCACTGGCCTCCTATTTGTCTTCTCTTGGTGATGTGGACACTCATATGTTCAATGTCTTTCTTCTCCACAGTTGAATCAAGTTCCACGAAACCCTCTTCCTCCATTTCCTTGGCCAGATATACCTCTTCCTCTTAGGTAGTTGTTTTTCTAACCATAGGATCTATAAGCAGTATCTCCCTTCTGGTCTTGATTGTTGCTAGCTTATTCTTTCTTCTCACCTCATCCTCCATCTATTCTTCCACCAATTCTTTCTCCATGACCTCTTCCTTTCTGCTTACCCTCAAACCTTCTATTCAACTTTTAGATCAAACTAGTAAGCATCCTCAATGGTGCTCATCCTAACCAGAATCAACTCTTCTTAAATACTGGTTCTCAACCCATGGATGTAACGGGATACCTTCTCCGTGTTAGCCTCAGAATGGTTGATTCGGATCAAGATCTTGTAGAACTCCTCAGTGTATTCTTTAACAGACTTTCCTAACTATCTCAAAATTTGCATCTTCTTCAACAGATCCAACTCATAATCTACCAAAATAAACTACCTCTTCAGCATTTCCACCATTCGTTTCCATATGGTGATCCTATCTTTTCAAGATCACCAAATTCTAGCATGACCCTTCATTTTGGTCTTAGCAAACTTGACTCGATCAGGATCTTCCACCTCTTCATATTCAAAATATTCTTCTAGGTCATTGATCCAGTCAATCAACTCCTTCGGGTTAAGATTTCCTGAGTATGTGGAAACCTCCATCTTTGGCCTCTTCCCAATCTGGGATATGGCTCTGTACAACCTCACTTGGGTAGGATCTACTACCTCTTCTTCTTCCTCAAACTAGTCTTCCTCTTCTTCGGCTTCATCTTCGCTCTTTTCCTCTCTTCTTGGGTCAAACCCTCTACGTAACTCTTCTTGTAATGCCTAGAATTACCTCTACAAAGCTCAAAAATCCTCTGCTGGCACTACAACATTACTGGTAATACCTTAGTTTCTTCGTGGGGGCATCTTGCTCCGGCTTCTCAAAACTCTAACCATAGATCCTAGTGTAAACTACCTCACGTTCGATGATCTGCTTACACACTCAGGAACTCCCACTCTGATACCACTTGATGAGGATGAACAAAACAAACAAAATTATCCAAGGAGCCAAATAACAATAGAAAAGAGTTATTTTAATAATACCATCCAAAGGGGTAGAAATTATAATGCTAGACTTATTGAGGCTGAACAAACATGAACAAAACCATCCAAGGAGTTAAATCACCATAGAAAAGAATTATTTTATTAATGCCAGCCAAAAGGGGTAGAAATTACAATGCCAGATCGTACAATCTTGGAGCCCAAAAACCCTCATACCAGACCCCCTTTGGTAATCTCTATTCCCCCTATTAATAACTTCCCAAAGAAATTTCTCGTAAGTGTAACTCTTTTTTCTGCCTTTCATTTTCCCACCAAGAAAATATTTATTTGAAATTTTCATTTTCATTTTCTTGCCCAGGAAAATATTCACTTGATACTTGAATTTTTTTAATATATGGGTCTAAACATATGGGTTTAAGCATTTGGGTCTAAACACATGGGTCTAAACATATATGGGTCTAAACATATGGGTCTAAACACATGTATCTAAACATATGGGTCTAAACATATATGTCTAAACATATATATTTTTAAACACATGGGTCTAAACATATATATATTATTTATTTTTATTTTTTATTTTTTTATTTTTTTTGGTGATGCAAGATTGCCCTTACACCATTGGATGCTCCTGCATCAGACTTTTTAGCTAATTGTGAGCATCTTCTTGGATACCAGTTGAAATTTTATCAGAACATGGATATTGTACATTGGATGGAGGTGAACAAACAAGTTTGATTACTAGCTAATAGTGATTTAGGCAATGAAGTGTGTGGGACCAGGGTATATGTTTATGATGATTAGCCTTTGGTCTAGCATCATGTTGTCTCTTATAGTGTTCTTAGTCCCAATTTGGGATAGCCCCCAAAGTCATGGTAAGAAATTGAAGCAATTTTGGATCCTCTGTAATAGAATTAATAAAAATTATAATCTGGATAGGAGTTTTTGCTCTTTGGATCAAACTAAAAAAGTTGTGGTCCAAGGAGATATTAGATTTAGTTTTATTATAATTCTAGGATTGGCCAAAATTGGTAGGCCAATTATTGTAACTTTGAATCTATCTTTTTAATACAATTTTTAACTTTTTCAAAAAAATAATTAGTTCAATTTTTATGTAAGTGATATTATGAGATGATATGTAAATGTAATGTAGTTATGAAAGTATAAACAAAATTTAAATCATAGTATTGTGATAAATTTAGGTATCTTAAAATTATAATTTGTTGTGATAATTATCAAATATTACCATGCAAGATTTGAATCTAGGTCTCCTTATTGAAATGTGTTTAACACATGAGCTTATGTCATTCGATAAAATGTTAGGATTTTTCTATGATGTGAAACTCTTCCTTTTGCTTCTTTGGATCCCATGTCCTAAAAATTTTAAGGTTCTTTATTGCATTTAAATGGAAGGAGGGAATAACGCTTGGTCTATACATAAAAAGAAAATGAAAATAAAGTACAATTTTATCATGAAATACAAAGTGTACAATAATGTAAGAGTTAGTCATATCAATAGAAAAAGGGAAATTATCAAAGTAAAAGAGATCTATAATTCCATATATAGGGTTAGACTTCATAGTTTCAAATAATCTTATCTTTTTCTAAAGAAACAAGATAATATACTTACCTATTGATAATATTGATGTTTTTAGTCTCATAGGTTATTTGGCCTTGTTAACATTAAAAGCCTTCTATTTTATTTAAGGAGGTATTTTTTAATTGTTTCATGAAAATATCTCATTTTTAATAGTTTTTTATTTTTAAAAGTTGTGTGGCTTCTATTAGGGTCACTCCCATTACAAAAACAAAATATTACATTATTCTCATTATATTTCTCAAGTTAATTAAACTATATCCAACTTACCTTTCTATCAAATATATTATTTATCTTCCTCAAATTGCTAAGTTTCCACAATCAACTCTTTTATATCATTTTTATTAAGAGAAAAAATCTCGCCCATAGAGATGCTTTTCAAAATTTAAATTTTGTTAAGATGAAATTCAACATCGCGAATGGCTAAAATATTTGTTGCCCAATTTTCATATCTATAAATATCTTGTATATAACAACGTGACAATTTCTTAATACCTTGTTTTAGGGTTTTTATTCATGTCTCTCATATTCCAAGATATTATTGTCTTTGTTATTTTTTATTTTATTTGTGGGGTTGGCCCCACTTTTTGATAACACTTGAGATATTTGCTTTAGTTTTCCCTTATTACTATCTCTTTAGGTTTCTTTTTCTCTTTGTTTTTGCTAATTGGATCCTCTCTTTTTCATTCCCACCATACTTTCATTTTCATCAATCTCTTCAATCTTCTCACACCGCTCATAGTAAGACTTATCATCTTTAGGTTTATCTTGCTCTAAATGATTTGAAGTGCAAGGAATAACTTCAAAAGCACATTCTTATTTATGTTGCCCTTGAAACCCTAAAGTACAAGGACACTCTTCCATAAGGATTATCTTCTTATTTATCATAAAAATCCCAAATTGTTATGGATTTCCTCCATTCTCATTTCTTTATTATGTTGCTCTTGAAACACTAAAGTGCAAGGGATAACCTATACACCACTTTCACTTTTATTACCAGGAGAGGATTTTATAATACTTGAGGAAAATGACGATTATTTACCTGGAATAAACTTGACATTTTTTGACATCTTTGTTTTAGACTTTTCCTCCACATCTTCCTTTGCACCTTTAATTCCTTTTGAACTTAAACTCACACATTGTACTTTTTCATCCCTTATATATTTCTTTGTTTCTTCTAACAATTGATCTAATGAGCTATGGTGGGATCTGCCAAATGAGGTTGTATATAGGCTTTCTTTGTCTCTTCTTATGGAGTGGAATATCTTTGATCTGATCTTACATTCTATTACTATATAATTTCCTTACTTTATCTTGAAGTTTATCTCATAACCAAATTTTTTGTCTTTTTCTTCATAGTTTTCACTTCGCAAACTCTCTCCATGTGTCCAGCCTCCTAACAACTATGGCATTGAAATATGATATTTTTATAATCCAGTTGTTGATCCCATTCTCTTCATTGAGATTTAATATTAATGAATTGTGGCAATGGTTTTGAAATATCTATCTATAGCAACACATATTCAGGTATATATAGTATGTTTTTTCTCATTAATAGTTAGTCCTTCTTTGATGAATTCTCCCAAGGTATTTCCAATATTCTTCAAAACATCCTTATTGATAAGTTGATATGGAAGTCCAAAAAGCCTAACCCATACCGAATATTCTTAATAGTTTTTGTCTCAACAAAAAAATTGACATTCCATGGTCTCAAATAAAGGGCATATCTCCCCATAAACCATTGACCACCACTCATTATTTTCTCTCCAATTTTTGAATTGGAAAAGATGACAAGGAAAAAACCTACAAGAAGAAGTCATAAAGTAATTTGATTCAATCCCTATTTCCACTTGATCCAATTTTGAATCTCCAAATGCCCTGGCCATGATATATGGAACTTACATATTAACCCTTTACTTTTAAGAACCATTATATTATGCCCAATCATCTCATCCTTGATTGTCACTTCCGATGTAACATTTGTTATTGGATCAAACTTGACATGTATTTGCTCTTCTGCTTATCTCCAACTTGGGCCTCCATAATTTTTTATAGTACATCTTGACTTCCCATTAGGGATTTCAAATATGATTTTCCTTCCATACTAACTAGTGGGGCTCACTCCTAGCTCACACTCACTCCAACTTGCACTCCCTCCTAGATCACACTCACTCTTGGTTTGCACTTGCTTTCAGCTTGCACTCGCTTCTGGCTTGCAATCCCTTCTAGCTCATACTTGCTTTTTGTCTCTTCTTTCTCCCTACATTCTTTTGCTTTAACGATTTTCTAGAAATAATGTTTGAAGCATTCATGGTAAGGGTTTGAAGCATTGATGCACTTCGGATGAACTCATTGCTCTTCCACCATGATTGAATCCTGAATTGTACTCATTCTTACCTCACACTCGTTCCTAGCTTGCACTCCCTCCAACTTACACTTCTCATTTTCGATAATTAATCGTTTTTTATCTATTATAACCATCTTTCTATTTTTAATACAAAGTATATTATCTTTTCTTCTATATTTTTAATTGGTTAACTTTTTTTTTTATAAATAAACTTCAAGTTTGAATATTTATAATTCTTATTCTCTTCGATTTATATTTTTCAAAATAGTTTATTTTTTGAAACTTAAATTCTTAATTTTTTGGTTGTTTTTTAAGCTTTGTAGTTTCTTCAATTTTAAAAATCTTAGTAAAATTGATTTTAGCCTTTCTATAAACTTAATTTTAAAAGACCAAACAATTTTTTATTGTGATATAATAAATATACATTAAAAACTAGATGAGATATTTAAAAATTAAGGGCTATGCTAGGGTTTGATGCAAGACTGGCTGTGCATTTTTCGTAAGGGTTTTAGTGGGAAAATCATGTCTGTTGCATTAACACCACCTTGAGGTGGTGTTAATTCACCCTTTTTAATGGTTGCCACTCATGCAGTTGGCTCCATTTATTTTGAGTCTGCTGGAGATCTCAATAGTACTGGGGAAGCGTCCGTGCAAGTTCATTCTGACAATGTATCATGAGGTAAAGGCCCTATCCTTGAAGCTATTATTAATTTGCATGAATTCCATACAACTTATGAATGGTTTGAGAGTCATACCCTGGTGGGTTATTTTTTGGGTCGTATCCCATATGATACCCTTATTCGATCATCGGTATAGCAATTTTGGGGCCCATATGGAGTCAAAGTGGAGAATGTACAAAACCTTACAAAAGGGTATTTCCTTTTTCGCTTTTTAGATCCATCTCAAGCACAAAAGGTTCTGTCTAGGGGTCCATGGACTGTCCGTAATTCTCTGTTGATTTTGCAACCCTACTCTCAAAATTTCCAAGTCAGTGATCAAGATACACTGGAAGTCCCGGTATGGGTTGAATTCCCTAGTCTTCCTGTTCCTCTTTGGGGTTTTTTTTAGACTTTAGTTACACCCTTAGGTAAGTTTGTTTACCTTGAGCCTGAAATTTTTTTCTCCGCTCGACCCACTAGAAGGATTTGTATCAAAGTTGACCTTACTAAGGATTTGCAAGAGTTTATTGATATTAAAATCGAGGACCAATCCATAATGCAAAGAGTTGCCTATATCAATTTACCCAATACCTGTTATCGGTGTCAATCTACAGCTCACAAAATTTGGGAGTGCCCTTTGATGGAATGGAAATATAAGGTAAATCCTTCACCCACTCTTGCGGCTCCCGCTAATGGCTCGTGAGGAAACACTGAAGAATGAACTACTATCTCTAGCAAGAAATCTCATGGTACTAAGCAACAAGAAGCTTTGATTTTTGATGCACAACCTACCCCTTCTCCTTCTCAAGACATGCAAGCTTCTGCTGAAGTTGTTCAAAATCCTATTGATACGGCCCCTTCGGTTGTTGACATGCAACCCCCAATTCCACCAGTGTCTCAAATTCTTTGGTCAGGCCCTTCTTTGGCCTCAGTGGTGGAAGCTCCAGATAATTCTTCAGTGGAGGAGGGTCGGGCCTTGAAGGTCCATCACTCTCATAGCCCTATTCGAAATGATAAATATCAAAAACTAAACAATGATGCTTTCCATGTGACCTCCAACTATTTTGGCTCACTTACAGGTTTGGGTGATGCAGAGGATGTCATGGAGATCATGCACCCTGACAAATCCAAATGATTTTTTATCATGGAATGTTCGAGGACTGACGGGCCCGATCAAAAAATATTTGGTCCGAAATGAGATGTCAAATGTTTCTCGAATGCATGGAAGCCTCGATATTTTATGTCTACAAGAAGTTAAGATTTTTTATTTCAATCTGTAGTGTACATGTGATTTTTTGTGGCCACGAAGTACCTCTTTTGCCACAAAGCATTCCCTAGGAAAAGGAGGAGCCATCACTATCCTTGGGCCTCGATTACAGAAGAATGTTGTGACTTAGGGTGTTGACCCATCCAATCAAGTTGTCTAGATTTTGCTTGAGATCTGTGGAAAACCACTTGGGGTGGTTAATGTGTATGCCTCAAATGTCGCTTCTGACATATGCAAGTTGTGGAGATGGCTTGTCATGAATCTGCCATTTGCCACTTGGGTGCTCTGTGGAGATTTTAATATGGTGGAGAAATATTCTGATAAGGTCAGTCATGTCCCGATGCGATGGTGTTTAGGTGAAAGAGAAGCTTGGTTTTTTATGAAAAACAAGCTTCGCATTTATGACCCTAATTCTTGCTTCTCACCTTCTGACTTCCTGCAGGCTCTTTGGTACACTTGGTCCAATTTTCAAGATTTTTCTTCTAGGGTTTTGGTATAATTGGATAGAGCCATGATTTTTGAGTGTGACAACTTTCAGTTCTCCCATATTTTACCTTCTTCACCGTATGTGTTGACTTTTCTTGGCACTACACTGTCTGATCATTCACCTATTTTATTCTCATTGGCAATGTTAAACTTTCAACCTAGAGTGTATTCTTCACAGTTTTACCTAAATGTTTCTTTTTTACATAGCTTTAGCATGAAAGCTCATATATTCCGCATTTCAAATTTAATTCCTAGACCTGATGGTATTTCTGGAAGGATCGAATGGTGGAATGCTGTCATTCAACGAACCACTAAGGTGTTGCAAACTCTGGGTGTTGAAGTTGCAAAACGATAAAAATAGGCTAAGTATGCCTTGCAAAGTGAGCTATCCAAAGCCTGTCTCGGGCTTGAAGCCTCTCCTTTCAACTTTGTTTCTCAATCCCAAGTTTCTTCCATTTGGCATGAGCTAAAAAAGGTTGATTTGTATGAAGCCAAGGGGGCTCAATTACATGCTCAAATGCATTGGCTCAAGTGGGGGGAGTGCCAAAGAATTTTTTAGCGCCTCAGACCTCGCTCAACATTCTCAGTTTTAATCCATTCAAGTTGATGGGCATAGATTTATAGATCTTTCAAACATTTTCAAAGTATTTGTTTCACATTATCAAGGATTTTTTGCTTCTCAACCCCTTGATGATGCTAGAAGGAAACCTCTTACTGATTGTACCATTGTTGTCCCCAACAAGCTTTCTCCTGAGCAAATGTTATTTTGTGACACTCCTCTTTCTTTGGAAGATCTAAAAACTACCTTGTCACTTATGGCCAATGATAAGGCACCTGGGCTTGATGGCTTCCCATGTGAAACAAATATTTTGTGACACTCCTCTTTCAAGGATTTTGGGATATGCTTGGTTTTGATCTCCACAAATTTTATCTTGAAGCCCTACAATGTGGTTCATTGGGTTCCATTATTAACAAAGGCAATGTTAAATTTATTCCTAAGTCTGGAGATCCTAAGCTCATCACCAATTGGAGGCTAATCACCCTTCTTAATGTGAGCTACAAGATTATTGCTAAATCCCTTGCACTTAAGCTTAAATCTATTCTACCTTTGATTGTTAGACCTAAACAAACTGGCTTTGTTAAGGGAAGATACATTCTTGATAATGTTCTTGCTATTTGGGAAGGTATGGAGTGGGCAAGAAATTATGAACAAGATGCTTTATTCATTAAGATAGACTTTGAGAAAGCCTATGATAATATGGAGTGGTACTTCATAACTGCCATGCTTCAGGCTCTAGGTTTTGGGCCAGTATTTGTGAGCACCATTCTTATGTTATTTCAAGATGCTTTAGCTATTCTCACCTTGAATAATAGTCAATCTTAGTCAATTTCTCTTGGTCTCTCTATGAGACATGGGTGCCCTCTTTCTCCATCTCTTTTCATTCTTGCTATAGAGGCTTTTGGCTATTTGTTGGACCATAAGATGGATCAAGGATTAATCAAGGGTATTGCTCTCCCTAATTCTGACCATCAATTGGTCAATGGTCATTTTGCAAATGACTCCTTCTTAACGCTTCAAGAAGATGAGAAATCCCTTTCCTCGACTATTAGTTGCTTAGAGGTGTTCTGTTTAGCCTCTGGTTCTTCTATACAATGGAAAAAAACATCCTATTTTTGGTAATCTCAATATCAACTTCCACATTGGTTACATCAATTCCAATGGACTTGGATTCATCCAGGTGAGGTGTTTAAATTTCTTAGAATTCCTTTTGAATTTCATGGTTCCTCTGCTCAATTGTGGTAGTATGTTATTGATAAAGTGGAAAAGAAGCTTTCTTACTGGACTAGTAAGAAACTTTCTCTGGCAAGAAAATTTTAGATTTGTTCTAAGGTTTTAGCCACTACCCATGTCTATTATTCATCTTGTTGGGTTCCATCCAAATCTTGTTATAAAAAAATTGGATAAGCTTCTGAGAGACTTCTTGTGGGCCAAAGACTCTGTCAAGCAAGGTTTTCATTGGGTAGCCTGGGAAATTTGTTGTTTGCCCAAGGATTGTGGAGTCATGGGTTTGTTTGATTGTCACCGACAAGGTCTTGCACTTTGTGCTAAATGGATCACCCGATCTTTAATTGGGGATGAATCTTGGAAAGTGTTGGTCAGGCATTGCATTTCTTCTAGTTTGCTCCAGGGGAAGAAAATTTGGAAAGGGATGGGATTGCAATCCATTCTTATTGCCCCTGTCCCTATTAAAATTAAAGGTTCTTTTGTCATTCAGATCATTTGGAAATCCTGGGAGGCCTTCAAACCCTGTCTTAGTTGGAAAGGGAGTTTTCGCAAAGCAGGTGCCTCTTTGTCTTCCATGAATATTTGGTGGTCTCCTATTATCACTTGGCAAGGTTCTCCCTTAGCTCTGGTGCAGTGGGTCAGAGCGCAGAGGTTCTATAAGCATGGTATTGCTTCCATTTTTTATTTCTTCTCTCGACATGCCAGGTGTTGGATACCCTGGGAAATTTTTCGTCAAATTCACAATTTAAATCCTGGTGATAGAGACACTTATGAGGTGGTTATTGATAGTATTATATTTTCTATTTGGAGCAAACTACATAAGAATTTTCAAAAAACTTGGTGGTTAGATTGATGTTGGCCTGGGGAGCTTCCTATTTTACAATATAAAGCTCATCTTGGTTACAAATGGCTCACCCCACAAGTTCCAATGGTTGATAAGCTCACTCTGAGATGGAATTTAGTCTCTCTTCCCTCCCAATGGAATAAGAGGTTTCGGATTGCTTGGGCTACTTATATTGAACCTAAACAAAGTTTTTTTGCTTAGAGTCTCTTACATCAAGGGTTACTTGTTGGCAGTAGGCTCAAGAATCTGGGTGTTCACAATCTCATTTGCCCGGTTTGTGGACAAGCGAAAGATTTATTGCATGTTTTTTGGTCTTGTGATCGGGCTCAGTCAGCTTGGGAGTGGCTTCTTGAAATTTTTAGACCTTTTATGCAGGAGGATTTTACTTGGGTGCATGCTATTTTGGGTGACCCTATTACTTTTTCCTTCAACTTGGATGTTTTTTGGAATATTTTTAGAATTGGTACCTTGTTTTATCTATGGAAGTCTTGAAATAGAGCTATTTTTTCTCAGCAAGATGTCGGACATGTCTTCTCTGTTGCTGATAAATATGATATATTCTTTGATTGTTGGTTACAGATTCAAGTACAGGTTAAAAAAGTATAGGTGGAGCTGCAGTACTTGCGTACCCTCATGGATCATTGGGGGAATGCACCCTACATTATGAGTCATGTGCATCTTCCTTCCCCTTCTAGGTGGCAGTAATTTCTCGGCTTCTTTCTTTTCGAATGCATATTTAATACTATTTTGGCAGTTGTTATTGGCAATTTGTGGGTTGTTTCTGACACTCTTGTATACTCTTAACCACAGTGGTTAATATATTGGTTTACGGGGTGTGCTAATCCCACCCACCCTTTTTTGTATTGACTAAATATTATTTTATTAATATAATGGCTTTTCATCCAAAAAATAAAATAAATGTACATTATTTTTGTTATATTTATTTTGATTTTATTATTATTTATTGATTATATATAAAAATAAGTCATTTTAAGATACCATGAATGCTTACCAACTTTATATATTGTAAAAAAATTTAAACGAGTTTAAATTTTTAACCACTTATATTCATTCATAGGTTTCACCTTAATTATACGTTGCCACTGTATTTTAATGTATCATCTACTTGTATTATAACTTTTGATAATTTTATGTATAGTGTAATAAAATTTAAACTTTAATCTCCATGTTTAAAGCTTAGATCTTAATTATTTAATTTTATGTGATAATATTTTTTCATTAAATCATGAGGGATACCGTAGTGGTATGTTTTTGGGTTTTCATCCAAGGGATATATGTTCAAACCCCGGTACAAAGAGATTAGGACCCCTTTCAAAAACTTGTATTTTATCCTAACATTGGAGTCTTGTGAAGGATACCCTAGTGCTATATCTTTGGATTTTCATGAGACCCATGTTCAAATCTCGATACAAGAGGACTAAGGCCCCTTTAAAAAACCTATGGTTTACCCTAAAATTTTATCCCATAGGAACATTTTAGTTGTGAAGGATACACTAGCGGTATGTCTTTGTGTTTTCATCCATGAGATCCATGTTCAAACCTCGATACAAGGGAACAAGGGTCCCTTTCAAAAACCCATGGTTTATCCTAGAATTTTATCCCATGAGTGATACCATAATTCTATATCTTTGGGTTTTCATGCAAAATACCCAAGTTCAAATCCTTATAAAATGGGATTGAGACCCCTTTCAAAACTTGTGCCTTACCCTAAAAACATTATCCCATGAGAGGTATCGTAGTGGTATGTCTTTGGATTTTAATATAAGAGACTTAAGTTCAAAACCCGACATAAGGGAATTGAGGCCCCTTTCAAAAAACCATGCTTTACCCTAAAATTCTAGCCATAAAGGATAGGTCGGTTGGTAGTAGTTGATTGCTTTTTGGTGGACTGCTCGATTAGATTCCTAAAATATTGAGGGTCTTGTTGACTTCGTATTTACCTAGAAAGCTAAGGGTTGTAGAGGTTCCCTATGCCCCCCAAAAAAATTATTTAACTAAATATGATTTTTTAAATCTTATATATATATATATAGACAATCCCTTGATATTCTTCATTATTTTTTCCCTCCTTTTCTGGTTTTCGATTCCGCATTTTTCCTTGGCAGATTGTTTCCTGCCCTCCGCCCATGCTCCTGATGCTTCCTAGGGCTAGTCAGACGCCTTCCCCGACTCCCAAAATTGGGTTGCACTAGAAAAATGATTCTCGCAGGCACTCCCCATGGCGACGCACTTAGATTCTGATCATTATAGTAGAGATGTCGAGGAATCTGTCAGGCCTGGCACCATGGCCAAGCAAGGGCCCCATATCCCAGGCGAGGTTCCAATAGCAGGAGGCAAGCCATCCTTTTCTAACTTGCTCCAAAAAATGAATTCCTATGTCATCTACGGCCAGCAAATTCATCACGCAAGGGAATAATGTTCTATGCCCTAAATCCCTCATGGAAAACTATGAATCCTAGGATACCAACTCCTTGGTAGGCAAATTCATCGGTGGGCGACCTGACTTATATGCTATTCACAAATGGGTGGCTACAAAATAGAAAACCCTAGGCAACTTGGAGATCTCGACAATGACAAGGGGTTTTTTCATGATTCAACTCAATTCCCATGAAGACGCAAAGTGCATCTTATTCGGAGGACCCTGGTTCTATGGAAGGCAAAGTCTGTTTCTTAAAAAATTGGTAACTAGACTTCAACCCCAACTCCCAAAACATCAATTTCACCCCCATATGGGTTAGACTTCCGGATCTCATATCCCACTTCTTCTATGAAGATGCCTTGCTTGGTCTTTCTAAGGCAATAAACGAGCTTGTGGCTATCGACCCAGCCACCCGGGCAAGAACCCGACTAACCCAAGTCCGCATTTGTATGAATGTGAACCTAGAAAGTCATCTTCCAAACCACCTAAACCTCATCTATGGTGACTTCAACTGGAAGCAGCCACTCTTCTATGAAAATAAGCCAACTTTGTGCCCTGAGTGCCAATCCCAGGGCCATCTTTGGTCGCAGTGCCCCAAACTCTAGATCCCACCATAGTCAAAACCTACCAGGGACCAGTAAAAGAAGATGCAGCATCAACCCCCGCCTGTCTTGTCGATGGCTAGCAAAGCTATTTCCAGACCCCCTCTGAGCCTGCTCAATCGTAATGCAAGTACCTTTGTTCCTCTAATCAATAAATTCAATCCTTTGCATAGTTTTGTTATTAGTGAGGATTGTGAGGAAGGCGAGATCCCGACCACCTCTAAACCAACGGCCATCCTCTCGCCCCCTTGACCTCCCCTGGTCTACCCCTATCGCCCCCATCCATAATCCTCCCCCCGTCCTTGGTGCCCCCACTTATCGGATAATCCCTCAAGGCCCGCCTCCCCTATCTCCTCCTTCGTCCCCTCGCTCGGGTCCTGAAGACCTAGCCTCTCCTCTGTACTCAGACTCTATCTCTGCTAATGACGAAGCTGAAAACCAGCCATCCCCAGAGCAAAGTAGTCCCAGGATAACTCGGAGCTCCAAAAAATCCATGATGGATGTAGGAGGGGAAAAAAAGAGAGGAAGACCCTCTGATTTGGACATAAGAAATAAAAATGCGGTTGAAGATATAGCCAATGGAACCTAGAGAACGCTATTTCAGGAAACAACAAATAATTCCAAAGATGAAAGTCGAATATCCAAACCCCCTACTCAATAAGGAAAAGGGGGTAAGAGAATTTCCAAGAGTTTGAAATGAAAGTCCTCTCCTAGAATGCGAGAGGCCTAAATGGGGTAGTAAAACAGATACTGGTTGCATCCATGAGGATAGAACATAATCCAACCATTTTTATCATTTAGGAAATAAAATTGGGTGATCAATGGTCCCCTAACATTGCTAGAAAGATTTGGTGAAACTACGATTTCATTCATTCCCCAGCTTCTGGGATGTCGGGAGAGCTCCTATCTCTGGAATCCTACCAAGCTCTAGGGAAACCTTATTTCGGGCCATGATAGGGTAAGAAACATCTTGTTCCAGGATAATGAATCCCAAAATTATTGGGTGATGTCAAATGTCTATACCCCGAACACCTCTATGGGCAGAGAAGCTCTATGGAAAATGCTCACTTCAATGAGGCAGGTCTTCGAAGGAACTCCCTGGATCCTGGTAGGGGACTTCAATTATCCTTTGCACCTCAAGGACAAAAAATGAGGGAACAACATCACTCACAGAGATACTATAGACCTAAGAAACTTTATTAATTCCAATGCTCTCATGGATGTCCAACTTCAGGGGTCCCTCTTCACTTGGAGAAATAGAAGGAAGGGCACCAATCTGATCCAAGAGCACCTAGACAAATTTTTGCTTTCCTAGGAAGCCCTCCCCTACTTTTGGAATGGCAGTTTGTGATCCCTCCCAAAGATAGGCTCTGATCACAATCCCATCATCCTGGAATGAGATTCTATACCATAGTTCAAGACCCCTTTTAGGTTTGAAGCAATGTGGATTCACCACAAGGATCTCAAGGGCTTGATACAGTCATGGTGGAGTCAGAAATTCTTGGGGTCTGCTATTAACTAGGTAACCCAAAAACTCAGGTTCATCAAAGGGAACTTGAAAAAGTGGAATAAGGAAACCTTTGGGAACATCTTCAAAGATAAACAATGGTTCAAATCCTGAATCAGCCATATTGAGGAGTCCTTTCAGAAAGGTGAAGGCATTGATAGTCTTAGGGATGAGGAGAGCGTCTTGTTCTTTGAGTACCACAACATCCTCACCAAGGAGGAAACTTTTTGGCACCAGAAGTCAAGACAAATTTGGCTCAAGGAAGGTGATTCCAATACCAAGTTCTTCCACATCTCAAACTTGAGGCATAGGAGTGCCAATAAGATCAAAAGCCTTGTCTTGCAGGATGGGGCAACCATTTCGGATATCCATGCCATCAGAGAAGAATCCATCAATAATTTCATAATCCTCCTAGGCTCCAGCCCGCCCCAAGCCCCCGAGGCCATGGAATCTCTCCTTGTCATCATCCCCACCATCATCTCCCAGGAATAAAATTATTTTCTCCTCAGCCCCATCTCCTAAGATGAAGTTCACCAGGCCCTCTTTTCCATGAAGCTCAACAAATACCCTGGGTCG
The DNA here is from genome assembly GCA_028583015.1 of Wollemia nobilis. NCBI lineage: Eukaryota > Viridiplantae > Streptophyta > Pinopsida > Araucariales > Araucariaceae > Wollemia > Wollemia nobilis. Next base: position 8,299 of record JAQPPZ010016456.1, on the reverse strand, counting down.
GATGGGTTCTCGCCTAGGTTTTTCTAGAACTTTTGGGACATCGTAGGGTAGGATATTTTTAACGCCATTAGGGAAATGTAAATCTCTAGGTCCATTCACAGAGATGTGAATTCCACCTTCTTGGATCTCATCCCCAAATGGGCCAATTCTCGATCCCTCTCTGATTATCGGCCCATCAGCTTGTGCAATGTTATTTACAAAATCCTCACCAAAGCCCTGGCATCCAGGCTATCCAACATTCTTTCGTCCATAATTGACCCATGTTAGGGGAGCACAATCAAAGGACGCAATATTCTTTATGGGGTCATCACCATCCATGAACTGATCCATTCAACCCAGGTTTTAGACATGGTTGCTTTCTTCCTCAAGATGGACATGAACAAGGCCTTTGACAAAGTCAACAGGGAATTCCTCAGCCAAATCCTTCTCAAGTTCGGGTTCCATGAGTCCTGGGTAAACCTGATCTACAACTGCATTTCCTCTTCTTGGTTCTCTGTCATGGTAAATGGTTCTACTGTGGGTTACTTCCCGAGTTCTCTGGGCTTGAGATAGGGTGACCCTCTATCCTCCATTATGTTCATCATCCTGGCAGAGAGTTTAGGGAGAACCATAAAGGAGGCATGCTCCTACAGTCAACTTTTTGAGATCAGGGCAGCATTCAAGCTTCCCCCCACCACTCACCAGTAGTTTGTAGATGACACATTGATGGCTACTAAGGCTTCGGTAGCAGATGCCAAGGTGATAAAGGATATTCTCAATCGCTTCGAGGAAGATGCTGGCCAAAAAATCAATTGCACTAAAAGCAAGTTGTTCTTCATCCATACCCTGGCCAAAAGATAAAGCAAGATCACCAAAATCCTGGGATGTTCCATTTCTGAGTTCCCAACCACTTACCTCAGGCTCACCATGTTCCATGGTAGGGCCCGACCAACCATGTGGGCAAACATGGTGGACAAGATCCGTAACAAGTTAGTTGGGTGGAAAGGGGCCCTTCTCACCAGTGCAGGGAAGGCAAATTTGGTCAAATTCGTCTTGCAAAGCATACCCACATATTTCATGTCTATGTTCAAAATCCTAGTCTCGATGGGAGAAGCCATTGAAAAAATTCAAAAGCAGTTCCTTTGGTCTGGATCGAAGGCCTCAAGAAAGCTCCACCTAGTAGCTTGGGATAAATTTTGCTCCCCCAAAGATCAGGGAGGTCTTGGTCTGCATTGAATCTCAGTTTCCAACCTAGCTCTCCTAGCCAAGAAGGCTTGGAGAGTAGTGACTAAGGCCAATATTGAATGGGTAAACATCGTGAAAAGAAAGTACCTTTAGCACCAGGCCTTCCTCCAAGCGCCTCCCCCATGCAACGGTTCCCATTTTTGGAAATCCATCACTCATACCCAGAACATCATCCTCGAAGGGTCTTCCTGGAAGCTAGGGAATGGGGCCAACATCAACTGTTGGGAAGATACCTGGGTCAGGAATTCCCTCTCATCAACAATCCAGTTTTGATCCCTGCCAGGCATTTGACTGACAGTAGATTCGGGCTCAGGGTTGTAGACTTCATTTCCTCCAGCTCGAAAGCCCAGGAGTGGAATAAGATCAATTTTAGAATAAGAAATGAACCCATCAAGGAAGCCGTGAAAGGGATTCAGGAGATCCAGCGATCAACTTTCCTCCCCCCCATCAATAGGAGAGATGAGCGATGTTGGAAAGGAACCAATGATGGGATTTCTCTGTCAAGACCGTGACCCAGCTTATTGAGAAGATGGGTTCCCAGGGCACCCCCAGCTACGAGAAGGTGATCGCTAACAAGGTGTGGATCAAATCCATCATTCCCAAAATTGCGCACTTCTACTGGATGGCCATCCACAACAAAATCCTTACTGGGGACAATCTCATGCGAAGAGTGATCATGGTGCCCAATAGATGTTTCCTATGCCTCCAGGCCTGGGAATCTGTTCACCACATCTTGATGGATTGTCCCTACTCCAGAAGTGTTTTCTCCCTAGCCACCCAAATCTTTCAGGTTAGTTGTACCTGGTCAAACTCTGTCAAAGAGTTCATTTTTCAATGGCCTAAGCCCTTCAAGCATCCCAGGCTAAGCTTTTTGTGGAAATTCCTCATCCATCACATCTTCTAGCAGCTCTGGTTGGAGGGCAACGGGCGAGTTTTCAAAAAAGGTCCCAGAACCCGTGAAGCCGTAGCTACCAGAGCCCTTGCTTACGCCATCAAAATTTTTGGATTCATCCCTTGTCAGGCTAGCCCTGCTCCTGGGATTGAAGAATTGCTCTGTTCCACCCTCAATATTCCCCAGGATAGCAGTAAGTCTTAGAAACCCAGAAAATGTAGATCTCATGTCACTTAGGTCCCTCCACCCAAGGTTGGCTCAAGGCTAACTTCGATGGTGCCTCCAAAGGGAACCCAGACAAAGCGGGAGCAGGAGGGGTCTTCAGAGATCATAGTGGCAAAATTCTTAAGGCCTTTATTGAAAATCTGGGGTCCCAAACCAACAACTTCGTGGAAGCCAAAGCCCTCTAGAGATGTATTGACATTTCCAAAAACCTGGCAGTCCCTATCATCTACGAATGGGACTCGGAGATCACTATTAAACTCATCCAAATAAATATCAAGGGTGCAAAAAATATAGAGAACATTATCCAGGAATGCCAGCTAGGCCTTTGCAATAGCGAGCAATCCCAGATCAAGCATGTGTTCAAGGAGGCCAATCAAGTGGCCAACACCTTGGCAAACAAAGCAATCAAAGAGAGCTCCCTTACCATTTGGGAAGACAACTTTCCCATGGAAGTCATCGAGAAATTCAACCTGGATAATGACAAAAGATCAAACACTTAGCTTTGCCGAAGCAGGAGGGTGCCTCTTCTCTAACGCTGTTAGAATGTTCGCAAAGGCCAATCATTAGTGGCCAAATTTTACCGATGGTTCTAACCACCTAAAAGGTGTCTCTTCGACACCATCGGTCAGTTTGTTTTGGTTTAGCTCAACTGTTAGTTTTTGTTGGTTTTCGACTATGGTGCTAGTGTTTTTGCCCTGCATTACAAATGCGGATGAACTATTGTAAATTGGTGTTTTTGGCCTACATTTCGAATGCAGATGATCTTCTTGTAAATAGGGGTGGGTCCCTTCAACCTGTAAGTAAAAAAATTATATATACCTATATATATATATATATATGATTTTATGGAATTGAGATAGATCTCATCCATATTATATCATGACCTCATAATGGTATTATACATATATAGTTGAGCAATATTACTTAACAAAATTGAACCTATAACTCCTTGAAAGTTGAGAAATATAACCTATTAAACTAACTAATGTCATTTGATATAGCCCCAAGGGCTAGGTGGATTGGTAAGTGCTAGTCTAGATGGGCACTTGTTGAGAAGAGACCTGGGTTCAAACCTTGGTGGTGCCAATTTGCAAAGGTAGTAGTCTACTCTGAATCCTCTTAGTGCGCGCCAGATTGATGACGACGATACGAATCTCGAGCGATCGACGGTCCCCATCTCACATCGGGTCAACAATTAACAAGACGGATAGGTTTGGTGGTTGCAGTCCCTGTGGTTTGAACCCTACGCTACCAATTACTAAAAATAATGGATGTAGCCAACTCTCCTATATATATTAAAAAAAAAAAAACTAATGTCATTTGATATATTATATTTATATTTAAATGTATTCTTTTAACAAATATTATATATAAAATTTAGTTTCCTATAATGAATGCATCATTAACTTATCATAAATAATGAAAATAGATCAAGAAGATAGGGGAGGAATGTTCACTATAAAAAGACCAAGGATACCACTATAGTAAGTATACATACATAACATTATAAAAAATAACAAGGTTTAACAAGGGTTTGGTTTAATAATTAGAATATACAAAAAATTTAATTTAAATCAAAGTTCAAATTTTAATGATACCACATATAAGTTAATATAACAAAGAAAATACAACCCTTTTAAAACTTTATTTTTAATTTAAAAATAAAATACATCATAGAAAATAAAAAATAAAAAATCTTCCATATGATTACAATTGCTAACGCACTCACACCATTCCAATCCGGTCATGTGGCTCAATCCCTTCACACATAATAGAAGAAGAGATATTAAAATGAAAGGAAATTCCAACTTAAAAATATATCACTGAAAATAAATAACTTGTAATAAAAACAAACTCATTAAAACTTTAAAATATAAATAAAACCAACGCAACCTTTCTTAACATTTAAGTATTTAAGATCGCTGGTTACAACCAGTACTACTATTGGGAATCCAAAAGCTAAAGAGGGTGTTGGGATTTGACATGTCATGTGCCATGTTCCCTCTGCAAACAAAACATAGATCTACATTTGTTTCCGTGCATATATATGCTTCTACATTGTCTTTTAAAATACGAAAACCAATAGGAATTCTTGCATACTTTTTCAGTAAGTTTGGAATATTTTTTAATTATTATTTTACATACTTAGAAGATAATTTAAAACTCCACTTGCCTTCTTACACTATTATTATTAAATTAAAAGATTCATTTTCACTAGAGACTCTCAAGAGTTGAATTCTGTGTAGAAAATGTTATAGTTTTACAAAATTCAAGTTCAAATCAAAACTTTTAAGAGAATTGAATAAGGAAAATTTAATAAAAAATTTAGGATAGAGTGCGGGTTTTTGAAAGGAGTTTTATGCAAGTTTAAGATATTATAATGACATGTAAATACAATGTAGTTGTAAAAGTATGAGAAAAATTCAAATTTTGGTATTCTAGTAAAATTAGATGTCTTAGAGACTCGAATGGAGAAACCGAAGGAGCGATGGAGGAGGAAACAGGTGTGCGCATCAATTGCAGCCTAGAGGACGGAGGATCCAAGCCAGGATCTATCACCAACGAAGCAGGTAAGGATCCGACCGATGGGGTCCCATTGCACAGAAAGGAACCCCCCGACAAAGGGGATCAAGGGGATAGGCTCATCATCGGGAATGGTCCCATCCCGGATAAACCCTCGACAGTTTTCTATGCCAAGGTGGTCAACCCTGGCCCCATTTTCAAACCTCCAACCTAGGAGCTTATCCCTAACAGCTCAGACCTGGTGATCTCGAAAAGCATCATGACCAGCTACCTAGAGATGGAGAGGCTAACCTTGATTGAAAAATTCATCGAAGGCCATCCAGATATGGAAACCATAAGGAAATGGGCATTTTCCAAATGGAGGACAAGCGGGAACATGAATATCGTAGCCCTATCCAAGGGGTTTTTCACCATCAGATTAAACAACCAAGAGGATTTTTGCAATATCCTATCCGGGGGTCCCTGGTTCCTAGGTAGAAGGAGCCTTTTCCTCCGCAAATGGGTTGAAGACTTCGATCCGGACACCCAAAACATCAACATTACCCTGATTTGGGTTAGGTTGCTAAACCTCCCTTTCCAGTTTTAGCACGAGGATGTCCTCAAAGGAATTTCTAGAACCATCAACGATCTGATAACAGTCGATCCTTCCACCAAAGTCTGATCTCGGATGGTCCACGCTCGCATTTACATCAATGCCAACCTGGAGATAGAGCTCCCCACGCATGTCAACCTCTTTCATGGATCCTCTCTCATAAGGCGCCAACCCTTGGATTATGAGAATAAACTAACTTTTTGCATTCACTACAAATCCCAAGGACACCTAAGATATCAGTGCCCTGTCCTAAAAGCTCAGTCTCAAGTTTCTAAAAGATCTAGCTAAAGGTGTAAACCATAGACCAGGACCTCCAAGGGATCGGCCCCAAATCCCGTCTACACCAAGGAATGCTCAAGGGGTCCCTAGTCATGCACCTCCAACCATGGTCCTTCAAGGGAGCGATGATCAAACGAGACCTTCAATCAAACAGGAACCCCCTTCGAAATCAAAGGAAAAGAAATATTTGAGTCTGGTGTCAACACCAACCTTTTCCAGGTACCTCCCCTCCCCCATTGTCACCTCAAATTTGGGTTTACACGAATATCTTGCCATGGCTCATAGGAACCCTTCCCAGTCCTCCCCCTCCCCATCCTCGATTAAATCTAGGTCATCCTATGTCCCTGTTATTGAAGAGGTGGGAAGCCCTCTGTCAATCCCTCCCCATTCTAGGAAATTTAGCCTGAAAACACCAGAAGCAAAAAATATTCCATCAACTTTAGCAGTGACAAAAAAAGGGGGAGACCAACCATCACTGAGCAGCAAAATAAGGAGATAGCAGAGGATATCGCCAATGGAACTCAATCAACCCTATACGCTAAGAACTCGGACATGTAGAAAGAGGAAACAAACCTCCCCTTCAACAAATGAAGGGAGGCAAAAAATCTCAAAAAAGTTCTAAATGAAGGTCCTCTCATGGAATGTGAGAGGCCTAAATGGAGCAGCCAAACAATGCCTCACTGCTAATCTCAGGAAAGAATGTAACCCCACCATACTCATTCTCTAAGAAACCAAAAATGATAATGTCTCCTCTCTCAGTTCAACCAAAGCTATCTGGAGTAGGGGCAAAGTCCTCATCAACCCTGCCCAAGGATCCTCGGGAGGACTCATGTGCCTGTGGGATCCTCTACAGGTTGAAGGGAGCCTTATGTTGTCATCGAACAAAATAACCAATATCCTCTTTCATTGCAACAACTCCTCTTGGATTTTATCCAATGTGTATGCCCCAAATTCCCCCCTCGAAAGAGTAGCTCTATGGGACACCATCAGTCAGATGAGGAGCACTTTCAGCACCATCCCTTGGATCATCGGTGGGGATTTCAACAGTCCTCTATACCCTTCAAAAAAAAAGGACTCAACATCATAAGTAGAAGCATGGAGGACTTCAGGGAGTTCATAGATCTCAATGAGCTCATGGATGTCCAGCTCAAAGGATCTAAGTTCACCTAGAGCAATAGAAGAACGGGAGGTGGACTTATTCAGGTAAAGCTGGATAGGTTCCTCATATCCAAAGAGGCCATCCCGATATTTGGGGATGCATCCCTCCTCACCCTTCCCAATATTGGCTCGGACCACAGTCCCCTCCTCCTGGAAGTAGGTAAACCTCCATCATTCAAGACCCCTTTTCACTTCGAGTCTATGTGGCTCCATCACCAGGATCTCATATCCCAAGTCACCCTTTGGTGGTAGCAGTCGGTCTTGGGATCCCCTACCTTCCAAGTTTCCCAAAAGCTTAAGTTGGTTAAATAAAAACTAAAGGTGTGGAATAAGGAGGTGTTCAAAAATATCTTTGCGAGCAAGCAGGCCATCACAGGAAAGCTCCAGGAGATCGAAAGGCAGATCAAATATGGAGACCAAAGCAGCTCCACGAGGGATGAAGAAAGAAACCTCCTGGTTGAATACCACAACATTTTAGCTAGGGAGGAAAATTTCTGGAGGTAAAAGTCTAGAGCCCTCTGGATTAAATATGGTGATTCCAACACCAACTTCTTTCATGCTTCCACCTTGAGACACAAAGGCTCAAACAAGATCCGCGAGATCAAGTGTGGTGATGGGTCCATCACTAAGGACATCTTCGAGATCAGGTCTGAATCAATATATTTTTTCAAACTCTTCTCGATAGTCCTCCTAAGGATGATGACCAAGCCAAGACTGACCTCCTAGGAAACATTCCCCCCTCTGTCCCCCAATCATCTAATTCCATGCTTGTGAATCCTTTCTCCCATGATGAAATCAAGAGGGCCCTCTTCTCCATGCAACCAAATAAAGCCCCTAGGCCGGATGGGTTTCCCCCTCGGTTCTATCAGGCCTTCTAGGATATCATCGGATGGGGTGTTTGCGAAGCCATCAGAGAAATCCAATCCTATCAAACCATTCCTCGAGGGATTAACTCCACTTTCATTGCTCTCATTCCCAAGTCACCCGCCTGCAGATCCTTGTCTGACTACCGACCCATCAGCCTGTGTAATGTCCTCTACAAGATCCTCACCAAGGTCATGGCTAACAGGATGAAGTTGATCCTTCCTCTCATAATTGATCCTAGCCAAGGTAGCTCAGTCAAAGGTAGAAGCATCCTGGATGGGGTCATCACTATCCATGAAACCATGCACTCAGCCTCCCTTGCTAAAAATTCAGCCCTCCTTTTAAAACTTGATATGAACAAAGCTTTCGATAGGGTCAGCTGGGACTTCCTCCGTGATATCCTCCTCAAGTTTGGCTTTCACCCGTCCTGGGTTGACCTCCACAACTGCTACTCTTCCTCGTGGTTCTTTTGTTGAAAACGTGAACTAGTATTTTATTGAGCAGCAATGTTTAAATACATTCTACAATGCCGTGAATAGCAC
>JAQPPZ010016455.1:0-21378 GCA_028583015.1 Wollemia nobilis | reverse complement strand
GAAGAAAAATCTATGAACCAACCATAAGAGCAAGGGCCCTATCCCTATTGAGATATACATTGAGATATAGAGCATTGCTCTGTTATAATAATAAGGGTGCCCTCTTCCCTTTTTAAAATAGAGAGGTATTGACCCCTCTCTATTTTAGATAAAGGGAATTCTATAGTCTTTTTTTAGAAATTCAAGCTCTAAGCCTTGTTTTCCCTTTAAAACAGGGGGTTTAAACGGTGGGGGAGAGCCCTTTTAAACCCTAATACTGCTTGAAATAAAATAGAGGTTCAATCGATAGGCCAAGAGGGTTTTAATGTATGTAATAGAATCTAACAGGGGATACCATGCACTCGACTTGAATGGGTCCACCTTTCTGCTAGAAACAAACGAAGGAGAGTAGGCGCACCGACCACCCATTATTTCTTTCTCTTGCTCAGAGTAACTCAATCCTAAGTCTTCTTGACTAGCACGAGTACAACCTCATTTCTATCCTCGGTTGGTTCTTCTAAAACGATTCAATATCGATTTAATTTCAAAATAGAGGAACCCTCCCCTTATTAAGGTTCTCTTCTTCCCATTAAATATTTCTCACATTAGAATGGGCTCTTGATCTATAATGACCAGGCTATCTAGCTAAGCACTTATTCAAGGTACCTTCATCACTATCCATTCCATCTTGAAAGCCCGAGCTTTTTCTTATAGGGCATTTTTAAGGCTCTCTATTTTAAAAGGGCACTCAAACTCCAATGAATGATTGGGCCAACCCTTAATTTATTTAAAAGCCTAGTCTTTACTAAAGGAGATCAACATCTTCAAGATCCTTTCCCCCTCTCTATTTTAAAAGGTAAGAAAACCCTCTCAATTTAAAAGGGATCTGGTTATAGATAGAGGGAAACAATCATTTGTTTATTCTAAATACTTGCTTGAATTAAGAATTCTTTTGTAGGTTGTTAATACATAGATAATAGACTCGCTCTTTTAAAAGCTTATTGCCCCCTCAAAATAGAGGGCTTCAAAATAGAGGTAAAGCCCCTCCCCTGCCCCACCTCCACCATTTAAAAGGGTATTTAAAAGGGTCGGACCCCACCATTTAAAAGGCAAAGGGTCGGGCCAGGTCTTTTTAAAACAAAAAATTTTCTTCTTTAGCTGGCCTTGGCAAAGCACACATTTAACAAGCAAGGGGTTTCTCCCGTGTCAAAATGAATAAATGTCTGGTTCCCCTTAAGATCTTAATAATAAGCAAGTGTGGCTTGGCTTTATATAGAGAGGAGAGCAAACCTCTCCTGATTAGATGTCTTAAGAGCATACTCGCTTCTAAAGTTTCCTTGGGTGAGATTTCAAGGTAAGCGAGTACATAAATAACTTTTCTTTTTAAGGTCACTTTTTAAATTAATAAGTTGGGGAATAAAGGGTTTTACTTATTCAATCGATTGAGGGTTTATCTCCTTTAGACCTGGCCCTCTCCCTTTTGAAGGTATCTTAAGTTATTACAGGTGTAATATGAATCGAGTGGTTTCCTCTGGGTCAAGCTCTCCCTCTTAAGCTTTAAAAAGGGGTTTTAAAATAAAAGGTTGATCTTCTCTGTTTTAAAAGGGATCTTCTTAAAAGGGGACCTTTTAAATTAAGCTTCTTTCATTTAATAGTTGTTTTTTAAGGCCCTCAACTCATTATAAGGATAGAGAGCTTGGATTCAGAGGGTCGAGTGCCCCTTTCAAAATAGAGAGCAGCCCTGGCAGTCTAACACAACCAATCGATTATGGGTGGGAAACCTCTCTATTTTAAGGTTAGCCGATTGTAAATTGATCCTAGAAATTTTTAACGAAAGAAGGGTTACTCTCTTGATTCCATGTAAAAAGACCGATCACCACATCCTGGGGTTTAAGAGGAAAGGAAGGTTCGGTTCCTACATCCAGCTTAAAGTTTTCAAGCTGTTGTGGGAGAGAATAGGATAATTCATTACCAAGAGAGTTGCACCTTGACAAGGCATACGATGAAGAGGGGTTCGAACTTGCGACCATTAGGAGAGGCCCTTTAGATAAAACTCCCACCAATCAGGCTATATCATGGCATAGCTCTTGAGAAAGATTATCTATTCTATATGGTAAAATCCCTAATTTGTACACAGGTATAGATAGTGTCTCCCCATTCCTTGTTGGTCTTGTAGAGTGATGAAACCGTCCAACCCTCCGCTTGTCTCATCATTGGTCCCCTCTTATATAAGGTTCACGTTTAAGGTTCTTTCCAAATGAGCAGGAGGTCTTGGTCGCTTCAGAACTTCAAGGGGTGCGAAGAGGTGGGCCTTGATAAAATGGCTATCTATGTTGAGTCTATCTCTTGACTCTCTGTCTCTTTCAACTAGTAGTTGCATTCCCATGTCTATGTCCTACTACAACTTGGACGAGTCCCTTAGTATGATTATGAGGATTGAGTCTTTTCGAAATGTGTGAGAGTAAAGAATGTAGAGCTCTTTCATCTAGAGCGTGATCATATGATAAAATGATAGAAATATGACACACGAGATTCACTTCCATTCGATAAAAAACCTCACGCCTCATTCATCGAAACGAGGCGCCTGTCCCTCAACCCCCGAACCAGTGGAATTCATCATTTTCTCTGGTCCAATTCAAAGCCATCATAGGAAAGAAAAAATATGTTTTATGAAGGAATAACAATGGTTTCGATGAGTGCAGGATTCGGACCTTGGAGAAAGATGGAGAACCTCTCTTAATAAAGCCTAGGGGATGGCAGTAAGCATTATGAAAAGGGAGCATTTGAAATACTTGTAGGATCATGATCATCAGTAACTGCATCACGATCACAAAAATTGGAATCTTCAACTCAATAATCTTAATCTTCATCTCTCTGATCCAAATCATAATCTCTCTCTTGATCATCAAAATCCTAATCTCGATCTTTAAACTTTGAATCTGGCTATCGATTTGACTCTTTAACTGGTTTAAGGTAAGCAATTGGGTCTCTCTAAAGAATATCAAAATCTTCCTATCGATCATGAAAGATAGAATTTGGATAACGAAGGTATGAATCATGATCATCAGGAGGAACTGAATCTTGATCTCGTCCTATAATTATGCCTAGGTCATCTGAAGCTAGTTGTGATGTTGCTAGTTCAATAGGTGTTGTTGGATCACTGGTATTAGAAGTTGCTGCTACTACTGGATAAGTTGCTATTGGATCTGCCAATATAGAGTTAAGGGTTGTAGGATATGAAACAAAGGGATCTGCTTCTACCGTAGGTGCCCTTGCCTCTACTTTTGCTTCTTCAATTGCTTCAACGGCTGCTTGTGGTGAATGAACATCAACCATTGCTTCCACCTTTGCTTCTGTTTACTACTTAGATGCTTCCTTTGCTTCTCGATCCCGATCTTTATCTTTATCTACATCTGGATCTTTATCTAGAATTGGAAGGGATGTTGTTGGACAAGGTGGTGTTGGTGAAAGACCTGGTAAAATAACGAAGCCTAGTGGTGCATAAAGTGCATGAAGTCAAAACAAAGGCAGATGTGCAAAATCTCGAAACACATTATCGATGTGCATAAAGTGTCAGATTGTGCTAAATTATGATATATGCCCTTATGGCCCTTATGGGTGATGCCTTTGCCTTTACCTTTTATGCTATTGGTGGAAATGCAATATGATCTACTACTATAATATAGGTGGATTGACTACTTACATTAGATATGTGTATGGATATACTACTTAAATGGGTACTGCAACCCTAGCTACTGGCTTTCCAACAATGGGCTCTAGATCTCGATCTTGATCTGACAACATACATACCACACTACCCCACCCGGATGGTGACCATTGCACCGCTATAGATACTAGATACCACAATAAGGGTGACAACATTATTAGTAAGGGTAGTAACCTATGCATCGTATAATGATACAAGCGCTCCCTCTTGAATCAAAAGACAACATCAGAAATGACTGCATCAATGACTTCATCAATGGCTTAACCATAAAGAATCAAGTGTGGAATCAACAACATAATCAAACTCGTAAGCAACATAATGGACTGCGAAATCAACAGGATCATATGCCTTTGTTGCCCCTGCTACCAACCACTTAAATGGGTTATTTCAATGGGCAATGAGCTATCAAAATGTTGCTCCTAAAACTGCTCTCAGGTATGGAACTGCTTACTTTGGCACTGTAACTGGATCATCTGGATCAGTCAGTTAAACAATCGTTGTTGTTGGATCTTTAACGGAATCTACAACTTAATTAACAGGATAAACTTTTAGCTATGCTATTGGCTCTACGGAATCTACTGGGTATCAAACTGCTTGCTTCAGTCAAGATCCAGATTCTGAGAGTAGTGATTGAGAGCCTGATTCTTACGTTCGTGAGCATGACCCAAACCTTCGTAATCCATATACGCCATAAGCAAAGCAAGCAACAATACTATAGTCAGTTGTTCTAGATCGAAAACCAGCCCTAGTAGCAATAGAGGTAAGGATGGCAAGAGCAAAGCAAGCAATAGATCTAGCAGCAGATCCAATTATGGATCAAGACCTAGCATGATATCCATACCTAGTATTAACACCAATAGGAGCATAAGTAGCTAATACGTAATAAGCACTAGTAACATACCCAATAGTAGGACCAACACCATAAGCTAGGGTTGCAGGAGCAGAGCTATAACCATATCCATACGTTGGTCTAGTTAAAGAACCAGTAGTAGATCCATTAGTACCAATAGCATTACTAGAGCTAGTCCTAGATCTAGTTGAAGAATGAAGAACCAGTTGACTAAGTTATAGTTCCTTAAGCATAACCAGTTGAGACCATAGATCCATATCGATATCCAGCAGATACGAGGGTGACATTACGAGTACCAATAGTAGCATATCCAAGTACGTATTCTATAGAAGCAAAGGTATAAGCATAGCCAGAACCAGTAAACCCACCAACATAACTATTAGTATCAATAGCAGCATAGGAAGCAAGGGTAGATCTAGTCGAAGGACCAGTAACATTAGTAGCAAAGACAGGTATAAATTAAGCATAACCAATAGCACCTATAGCATATTAAGTGCCTATAAACATACCTATAAGCAAAGGCAGAGATAGTAGCATAGGTGACATAAACTAGGATTGTAGAACTTTTATTTAAAGTTGTTGCTTATTCACACCCACATCCAGTAGTGTATCTAGTACTAGATCCTATGGAAGTACCAATAGCACCACCAATAGTATCAACATCTGTAGCTAAGATAGAAGTATACCTAGTATAAGATCCAGTAGTTCCAACTTATCTACCAATAGCAAAGGTATCTATTGGTAACACCAAGAACAAAGGCAAGAGCATAGGCATAAACAAAGCCATAAGTACAGGTACCTAGTAGAGCAGTTTACCCAACATCTATTACAAGTTCTTTCGTATATGAAGCAGTTGAAACACCAGTATAAGAACTAGCACCATTATCTTAATAATTGATCCAATTTATGATCAATACCTAGCTACATATGATCTAGTTACAGATCCACCAATAGTAGCTTATCCAGTTCTATATACTCTAGTAGCATCAATAGCAGAGATAGCAACAACATATTAAGTAGCAGATCCAACCATTGATCTAGCAATCGATCTAACTTTTGATATTTGCAATGCTATTGATGATTTTATTGAAGCACCACTACCACCACCAATAGTAATTATTGAACTAATAGCTCTAGATTGAGAGTCGGATGCACCAATAGTCAAGGCATAGCCAGTTGGTTTACCACCATTAGTAGATTGGTTCGATCATTAGCACCTGATAAGGCACATGCACTATCGACACTATTTGGCTTTGGATTTGCACTTGCTGGCTTTGTACCTAGCTTCACATTTGCTGGCTTTGGTATTTCTTCATAGTCTAATGCGTATGGTAGAGATTCTTAGTTTTATGATCAATATCGTGATAGGTATTTTAGTGATTGAAAGGAAGAGTCTGAATTTAGGGATCAAGACTTGGATTAGGACCCTATAGGACAATACCCTATGGGACCAAATGCTATAGGACCAACATCCTTAGTTACATATTTAGCCAGTGAAAGTTTTGGCTCCAAGAGGTGAAGATCCAGCACATCGAGACTTAGTACTAAATCTAGAGCGAGACCCTGTTCAAGAGCAAAATCCAATAGGACAGGTATACACGGTAGCCATGATCATGATAAAGATAACGCTAGTTGTTTACCCAACAACGAAGGCAAAGGACACAAAGGCAAAGGCTTCATTAGCAGCGTATCTATTTCTATAGGTATAGCAAAGGCGTATGTAGAAGGCAGTTGACCACCACCTGGCAAGGGCAAAGATAGAAGCAGGAGCAGCACCAAAAGCATCAAGAAAGCTAGGAGCAAAGCCAATTGTGGTTTAAGTTCCTTATCAAGACCCGTACCCTATAGCTTCCCTTCGTACGGTTATAGACCTAGAAGTAAATGCAGGAGCATCCCTTCCATTTCGAGAGCTAGAAGCAGGAGAGGTTGTTGTTTACCCATAAGCAGTAGTTAAAGGTCTACCATCATTCGGTTTAGAAAGTGGTTAAGCAAGTGATTTTGTAAATGGAGCATACTGGGTTCTCGCACCCACCCCATATAGATAGTTGCTTCAATCGACCCAACCCCCATTGAGAGAGGAAGAGATTCTATATACTCTTTTTCGAGTGAGGAGAATCTGACACTTTGACATGGCTACTATGGTCACTATAGAAACACTATTTCTCTTTTACAAGTGAGTAAAGATCTGATTCATCGAATCACAAAAGGGCTTAAGGATATATCAACAACAGGGATTTTCTTTGGCCTACCGAGGGGAAAGACTCACAGTCCACCGTACTGACTTATAGGGATAGGTATAAGAATATATTTGAGCAAGGTAATTGTTGCCGCATTTTGCACGGGGTGCCAAGTTTTCAAATTTTGTAAGTATGCTGCTCTTCCTTCCCTCCATCTCCTTTCCCTTTCTCCACTGTTCCCTTTCTCCCCTTGTATCAGTTGCATTCCTCCTTTTTTCCCCCGGTTCTTTCTGCAGTCAGAATTCCCAAAACAGATCTCACATTCCCTGAAAAATTCTAATTCTAAGAGCGCAACCCGACTTCGCAGCGAAGTCGGGGTGCGCCCTTAAGTACGAGCGCACTAGGGAATGCGAAGTGCGGAAGCAGGCTGGAAATGAGCAGAATTTGGCTAAGTATGGGAGCGCAACCCGACTTCGCAGCGATGTCGGGGTGCGCTCCTCTTCCTGTGCGCAGTTGGGAAGCAATGTCTCCAGAAATCAGCTAAGCGCCGGAGCGCAACCCGACTTCGCAGCGAAGTCGGGGTGCGCTCCGGCGCTTAGCTGATTTCTGGAGACATTGCTTCCCAATTGCGCACAGGAAGAGGAGAGCACCCAGACTTCACAGTGCGCTCCCCTTCTTGCGCGCAATTCAAGCATCATCTAAATTGACTAAGTGCTGGAGAGTGCAACCCGACTTCGCTGCGAAGTCGGGGTGCGCCCTATGACCTGTGCACAGTTGGGCAAGATCCATCAAGCAGCCCAAAAATAGACTAAGGCACGGAAGCCTCCCCAACTGCGTTGTTCCCCGCTTGCGCTACCCAGTTGCGCTCTGTTTCCAGGCGAAGTAGGACACAAGAGAGAAGCTGTATTCCAAGGCAGATGCACCCCCGTCAGAAGTTGACAAGTGTCCAGCCTTGGGATCCGAGCCGATATGCGATGGGAAAAAGGACAAGCATGGCCCAAATCACCTCCTCCAACTATCTCCATTCATGCTGACTCAAAGTTCTATCTACCGCAGCTACCCGCATTCATGCTGACGCAAAGTCTCATCAACCGCACTGCCACGTAGCTGCCCAGTTTTCAGGTGAACCTTGCTGCCAGTGCAATCCCTGTCTGCAAGAGTCAACATCAGTAGCTCTTTGGCCGGTTTTGTCAGCTTTTGTCAGCTATTGACTGGTCTGGGACTTTGTGCCCATAATCGTAATGGGGGGAATTGCGCTATAAATAGCCGCACCACTTCATTGTAAAGGGTGGAAGGGGGATATCTTGCTAGGGAACCATTGTAGCTATACGTTTGCTTCTGAATGCAAGACACACACTTGGCTCTATTTTGCTGTTATCATTCTTTATGCTGCCTGTACTTGTCATTTCTGCCTCATGTTTCTTATTTCATTGCTTACTGTTATTCTGAATTCTGGATTCTGGTATTTGATGATTAAGTATTCCTGGAATGCATAGATAGAGGATACGTAGGGTGCATGACAGTGGTAGTTTCTATTGTGTGTTCTGTATTGGATTGCTGTTAGTAGTGGTGATTGATTGTTGCCGTGCTGCTTATTCCCCCCACCCAACTCAAATCACATTTGAATCTCTTTTCGCATTTTTATCTCTTTCCTGTACTCTTAGCTAAAACAACTGAGAAAACCCATAGGAAGTCGGCCTTCTCCGGAGATTGGCACGGAAGGCATTCCTTCCTTCCGGCCTTTCAATCTAGTGGGCGAATCTGGGGCGCATTCCACAAAATCCTTTCCTAATGGCAGATTCGTAACCAACAGTTTCTCTGGCACGCTCGATGGGACCTGGAAGTTTCCCACCCCAAAACAGAATCGAAGCACTGGTGTTCGCTTCATTGCTGTTAGAATCAGAACACCTGGTGACTCTGCAAGTACCTGAATATTCTCTGAGTCTGTGAAGACCGGTCCGAGCGCCTTCATGCATACAAGAAGGTGGAGAGCAAGGAATCCGGGAAACCAGCCTGATTTTCACGAAATTGACATTGCCGCTCCAGGAGAGCGCGTCAGGCTGGCTGACCACCAAGCTCGCATAGACGAATCCGAGCCCGATATCGAAGAGGCCGAGGCTGAAGAGCAATCTACATCCTCGGACAGTACCGATACCGAGTACACTACCGGAGGAGAGGAAGAAATGGCTGCTCAGCAGAATGATGACGATCTCTTCCCGACGGTAGACTCCACAGGACCTTTGGCCCTAGTCGGACAACAAGTTGTGCCCCCCGCTGCCCTAAAGTCTATCCCTACTTACGATGGCTACGACAAAACGGCATACGAGCACATCCAGGACATTCTAGCCTTGGCTGCGCTACATTCCATCATAGACGAAAGTGTCAAGACCCGCCTACTGGCTCTTTCCCTAAGGGGAAAACTTCTCTACTGGTGGAGATCTCTGCCAGAGGGATCTATCACGGGGTGGCGCCAGCTGGCTGGCAGACTTGTAAAAGGATGCAACGAATCTGTTGATCCCTCTTTGTTGTTGCATTAGTTCCAAAGCATCCAGCGACACCCCCAAGAGGAGGTGTCGGACTTCAACATAAGGTTTGCGAGGTCTTGGAAATGAGTACCTCGTGAACTGCGACCTTCAGCGGGTTAGGCTGCGCACTACTACTTGAGGTCATTCAACTCTGACATCTGCCTGCCGCTGAAGATAGCCCGAGTCGATTCATTCCCTGCCCTGTACAAAGCTGCCCAACAAGCCGAAATGGATATAATCTCCATAGGCAGGCTCCCGCATAGGGTACAGCCACCCATTTACCCTGACTTTCCTCATTCCCAGTACCCATCGGCCTCTGGTGTGATGCTGTCATCTTCAAGTCAACAGCCCCAACATCCATGGAATCCGACGCCAATCGTAAACCCTTACGGCCCATCACAAATTCATTATCCTAACCCGTCGCCTCCTCCTCCGCAGTATCCCGCACTCCTAGCTCCCCCTTAGTACCCGCAGTATTCTGCACCTCCGCCATTGGCTGCATTACCTTCGCCAGCTCAGTTGCCACCTGCAGACAATGATATCCAGAACAAAATCTTCTAAGAGGTACGGGCTCTGGCATCTGGATACCATACCATGTCAAATGACATGACTATACTGAAGAAGAACCAGGCCCAGATGGAGTTCATTCCAAGGAGGCCATATCCTCCTCCGGCACTGACAAAAGATCAAGCCGCAGAACGACAAGTTCAAAGGCACCCCCCTGCAAGAAATGCTGCCATTGAGGATCAACCTGGCACTTCTGACCAGGTTAACTGGTGCTCCACGTGCAACGACCCGCATTCAGAAGAAGATTGCACGCTGCATCAGCATTACCTCCAGACCCTGGCAGGCAGCACCATAGAAGAGGATGAACTTTACATGATCCTGGACGATGAAGGCAACTTTGCCGTCCCAGAAGAAGATCCGGCATTGCTCCCCGCCAAGGAGGACAGAAAGCCTGTTGAAGCTGCTGCTGCCCAAGCAAAGCCATTGAAGGTATACGCCAGAAGAGAAAAGGCGCAACCTGCTAGGCTACCACCGGACAAAAGGCTATGGCATCCCACACACCAAAGAAAAATTTCTTGCACTCAAGCCTCCCGCAGCGAAAGCTCCTACAGCTCCGTCTTCAGCTGAAACAAAAGAACAAGCCCAGGAGAAGCTGAAATATCCGTCTCTGACAAAGAGACAGAGAATCGAAGCCACGCAGCAATACCGGACCAAGTATGAGCCTGCGAAAGAAACGGAGGGAGCTAGCACTTCAAGCTACAACATAGTGGATGAGCTAAAGAGGACTCCCGCAAGGATAAGTATGTATGATGCTCTTTAGCTCCCAGGTCAAGTTGATCTGCTGCAGGAATCTTTGAAGAGTATAAGACATGGCAAGAAGATGCAGCCTGCTGTTTTGGTTCAACCCCTGACAGTCTCCGCCATTGGAAAGAACAGACCACCTTCCTTCTATTTGTCATTACCGATGCAAGGGTATATAGTACACAACTGTATGGTGGATTCTGGTGCCTCCACGACTGTTATGCCAAGAGCCGTCTGTGACGAGATCGGAATGGAGTATACAAGGAGCAGCCAAGGTGTGTTGCAGCTAGACGACACCCCTGTCAAGACAGTTGGTGTCATCAAATATATTCTGATCCGGTTGCACAAAGCTCTTGACATAGTGGTCAGTCAAGAGGTCGTGGTTGTCGACTTGGAACCTTACTTCGGCATGTGTCTCTCTAGGGAGTTCACTGCGAAGCTGGGTGGGTATCTGTCTCTGGATTACTCACATATGGAAGTGCCATTCAAAGGAAGGAGACTGAAGATCTACAACGAAAAGCCTTCCACATTTCTAGTAGAGAAGATACCAGGAGAAGAGTCACAGAACTGCATGGTTCAGCTGACAGCGGAAGAACTGGTGGTGGTAGACATGACAAGAGCAAGCTCTTGAGCTGTTGCAAGTAGAGGATGAGTTCTCCTTACTGGACTTCAACGCCATGATCAAGACTGAGCAAGGCTGCTACACCGTCACTTAGCCTGAGAGACTTGACCAGTCAGCCAAGAAAGAGGTAGGACCTACACCAGAAAAGCTATGGAAGCTTTTCTTTGATGGCGCCCGATGCAAAAATGGCGCCGGCACAGGCGTACTCTTGGTTTCCCTGTCCGGGATCCTGAAGGACTACACCTACAGACTGGCTTGGAGCTGTACTAACAACGCAGCAGAGTATGAAGCCCTGTGCTTGGGTTTGAGAAAATCGGAGAGGCTGGGGATAAAACATCTGCAAATATTTGATGACTCAGAGCTGGTGTGCAACCAGATTACGAATAAATGCGCCTCCAAGAAGCATTACCTCAAGGCATATCGTAATCGTGTCTGGGACCTGATGGAGTCATTCAACTCGTTGAATGTCAAAGCCATATCACGTGAGAAGAACAAGCACGCTGACATTCTGGCGTCTGTTGGAGCAAAGTACGTTCCGACTAATGACACTGTCCAGAAGCCGAAGCCGGTTCGTACCATCTACAGGCCTTCGTGCTCGATAAAGACACCCACCGGCGAGTGTTTGATCGTGACGAGGAAATCGTCACTGTTTTGGTTACCGAAGCATGTACAATCGAAGGTAGAGACCCTGATGACGAGCAATACGAGGGGTTGATACAATTGAAGAATAATCATGTCCCAAAAGGACTGATTACATTAGAAAGTCTCTTTGATCAAAACGATAGAGCAATATCCCACAGGATCAAAGTAGACCCCAAGCAGTACGTCGACCCGGAGCTTGAACCTGGAAAAACAATCAAGGTCGAGACGGACTGCATTGAAGAGGAACTCGGGCAGATCAGATCATTATGCAGAGAGTTCCCCGATATTGTAGCCTGGTGCTACCAGGACTTGAAGGGGTATGACAAACAGGTTATCCAGCATACCATAGAGCTAGAAGATGGTGCGAAACCTTTCTGGCAGAAGCAGAGGGCTGTAAACCCGAAGATTGAAGCCATGATGAAAGTTGAGCTCCTGAAAATGCTGGAAGCCAAGTTCATCTACCCCATCAAGCATTCATCTTGGGTTGCGAATTTGATTCCTGTGAGGAAGAAGAACGGAGACATCCATCTTTGCATGGATTTCAGAAATCTGAATCAGGCCTCGCTGAAGGACCATTACCCGCTTCCCCAAATCGATCAGATCCTCCACATAGTTGCTGGAGCACAAAGATTCTCCCTCTTAGACGGATTCTCTGGGTACAACCAGATATGGGTGAAAGACGAAGACCAGCATAAGACAATGTTCACCACAAAATGGGGAACGTTCGCTTATCAGCGCATGCCCTTCGGTTTGTCTAATGCCGATGCTACATTTCAGAGAGCCATGGACCTGGCCTTCCGAGAGCTGCTTAATAAGATCATTGTCATCTACTTGGATGACATGATTGTATTCTCTCACAGGAGAGAGGACCATGCTTCCCACCTGCGCCAGATATTTGAGAGATGTCGTGAATTCGGCATCTCCATTAACCCGAAGAAGTCAGTCTTCGCGGTAAAAGAAGGTAAGCTGTTGGGACATGTCATCTCCGAGAAAGGCCTTGCAGTGGATCCTGACAGGGCAGAAGCCCTCCTCCACTTGCCTATCCCAGTCGACAAGAAGGGACTACAGTCCTTCTTCGGCCAAATCAACTTCGTGAGGAAGTTCATACCGGACTTCGCACAAGTGATTAAGCCCATGGCCGAACTATTAAAAAAGAATGCTGAATTCTTGTGGACTTACGAAAGAAGGCAGGCCTTTGAGGAGATCAAGGCCAGAATTGCACAAGCTCCGGTGTTGATAAACCCGGATTATTCCAAAGACTACATCCTGTACGAGGTGGGAGAACCCGAGAGTTACGCCGCAGTCCTGACACAGAAGGGAGATGATGGCGAAGAGCGCCCCATAGCGTTCTTAAGCCAGGTAATCCAGCCGCATGAAGAGAAGTACAATTTTATTGAGCGGCAGGTTCATGCAGTCATGAAATCTCTCCGAAAGTTCAGGCACTTTGTCTCCCAGAGCCGGATAACAGTCTTCGTGATACATCCGGATGTCAAGAACTTCATCATACAAGGAGAGCCTGGCCACAAGAGAGCAGGATGGATTGCCAAAATCCAAGAGTTTGACATCGAGGTACGGCCAACAAAGCTGATCAAAGGCCGAGCCTTGTGCCAAGAGCTAGCCCGAAGCGCTGCAGCTGAAGTCTCCGCCTGCATGTGGGAAGACCCGATAGCAACCACCAACCTAGCTAACTCCTTATCAGAGGAAAATGATTGGACAAATGACCTGGTGCAGTATTTCAGCACCGGAAGATGCCTAGATCACCTCAATGCCTCACAAAGAAGGAGGTTTCGGCTAAACGCCTTGAAATACGTTCTTCGCCCTGAGGGGGTCTATTTCAAAAACATTGATGGCATCCTATTGCGATGCGTCAGAGATACTGACAAACCCAGGGTCCTCGGAGAGCTCCACTCCGGGATGCTTGGGGGACATCATTCTGGAAGGCCTACGGCCTTGAAAATCATCAGAGCTGGGTACTATTGGCCCACTCTCTTCACAGACGCACATGCGGTCTGTGTCAAATGTGATAAATGCCAGAGATTTGCTGACAGAAACAGAAAAGCACCCTTGCCCCTCCAGCCAATTCAAGCTGAGACTCCGTTCCAGTAATGGGGTCTAGACTTCATTGGGGTCATCACGCCTAACTCTGCAGCGGGGCACAAGTTTATCCTTACCGCCACCGATTACTTCACTAGGTGGGCAGAGGCAATCCCCACTAAGAATGCGGACCAAGAAACGGTCATTAGGTTCCTCGAGAGCCTCATCACCCATTTCGGGGTCCCGGAGGCAATAGTGATAGACAATGGTTCGGTTCGCAGGCGCTGTACTCACGGAGTACACCAACAAATATGGCATCTATCACAAGATGTCTTCTAACTACTACCCGTAGGGGAATGGCCTGGTTGAGTCCACCAACAAGAATCTACTGAAAATTGTCAGAAGGACAGTAGAGAGAAACAAGAGGACATGGCACCTACTCCTGAATCGGGCGCTGTGGGCGGACCGCATATCATTCAGGAAGTCTATCAACATCCCCCTACGCGCTCGTGTATGGCAAAGAGGCAGTTCTGCCTACCCACGTAGAGATACCCGCACTCTGGATGCTGGATGAAGAAAGAGGCAACGGGGATCTAGTGGATGCCAGGCTGTGCCAACTGCTGTAGTTAGAAGAAAGAGAAAAAGCATACCAGGCCTTTACTAAGCATGCTGAAGCAACCCAAGGCTGGTTTGCGAAAGGCACCACCGCCCGAGTTTTCAAAATCGGGGACCTAGTGCTGAAGTGGGACTCACTGAAGGCAAAGCCGGGAAATCATGGCAAATTTGACGCCCTTTGGGAAGGTCCCTATCAGATAGCTCGAGTAAATCAATTTAATGCATTCGTGCTCCGGGACATGGAGGGACAGCTTCTCTCCATTCCCGTCAACGGGTTCCACCTGAAGATTTACCACCGCTGAAGGCACCCAATGGGTCCTTTGTACAAATTTCTTTTTTGCATTTTAGTTTATCAATGTACATATTTTTTTCAGCATTCAGCTTTTAGGTTTCAGAGCCCAAGTAAAGCTCAGAGCAAACCCCAACTTCGAAGCGAAGTCGGGCGTCGCTCCCGAAACAGTGCGACATCGAGGGTTTGAAAGAAAGCAGCTGACAAAAAGGGCAAAATTTTGACTAAGTGTTGGGTGCACAACCCGACTTCGCAGCGAAGTCGGTCTGCGCACCGTCTTGGGAGCGCAGTTGGGAAACACAGAGCTAAAAACGGCTAAGGGTAAAAATCAGACTGCGCAAAATTTTTGGGCGAAGTTCGAGTGCGCCCTCAATTTCTGGTGCACCTTGGGTGACCTGTCGCGGGAAACAAGAAAAAAATGATAAAATGTTTCTAAGTGTGGGCTCGGACAGCGTAGTTTGGAATAGTGCGAAGTTGGGTTGCGTCCCTCTTGAAAACCCTGGGCCCAAGGTTCTCCCTCGAAACATGTGCCCAGGCGGCGGCTATGATGTCATCAAAAGCACGAAGTCCAAAGAATGTTTAATAATGATTGCTCGACTTTCAAAAAGGATGTCATTAAGAAAGCAAGGCGCATTAGGAACAACTGCAACCGGGGTACGCTTTTCAAGATTAAACCCACGCACAACCACCAAAGAATCATAACGCTTCTACCAACTTTAGGCAAACCACCTTAACCTCTCCTCGCCATTAATGTTGTTTCCCTTGCCTAGAAAAGGAGGCCCTGGCATACTCAGAACATCCAAGTTGTCAAGCTAACTCTATGCTGCAAGGTCCAGAATTAGGCAATCAATAGCCAGAATCCCTGTCTCTGCCAATTCGAGCAGAAAAGAAACGATGGACAAGGGGAAAGCGCCAATGCCGGCGCAGTCCAGTGACGTAGAACATGAAGCTGAGGAGCAGACAGAATCCAGCGCTCATGAGAGCGAAGCGCCGCAAGAGCAAACAAGGAGGACCAGGTCAAAGAAAATCCGAGGACAAACTCCACCGCCGCCCATCAATCGCCTGGCCGGGTACAAAGATGGCGAATTTCCTATCAGCCTCACCAAGCTGCGGCCGAATATTGCGAAGTGGGCTGACAAGGTTTCGCCCTCGCACCATGTCGGGGCTGCCTACAAATCGAACCTGTACTGGTTCTTGTGCCCTCCTGTCCACCAATGCCCGGAGTTGGTCGAATCCATTGCGACATATTACAAGCTAGTTGCCTGGCAAGTCTGCAACAACAAGGGAACAGTTTTGTTCACACTCTTCAGGGAAAGCGTCCAGCCAGCTTTCGCTCCGGGGCTCCAGTACGACCCTAGCGCAATTGTCAGGAGGATCAACCTGGACGAACAGACGGGCAGATTCACACAGACCAAGCGGATGAGAGAATTCCTCGACTCAGAATTGAAGACTCCGCTTCCAGCCGGACAATGGCCCACAAGCCCAATACCCCTAGACAGATTCAAAAATAAATATATATACATCATCCTGGCATGGGTACTCGGCTGCGATTCTGACAGAGTGGTACACCCGTACCAGCTGGCACTGGCAGAATGTATCCTGCATGGGGAGTTTTACGACTCCACGGCGCAAAAGAGTGGGAAGCGCCCTATTTTATTTGATTGGGCAGACTGGCTGGCGTAAGCCATTCATTCAAACCTAGTCAGGCTGCAGCAGAAGCAGACAACGGAATTCCGGTTCTGTTCCTTCCTCACATGGTTGTGTCTGTACCACACGCACTACTGGATCAGAGTTCCTAACTTGAAGAAGGTAAATGAAAAAGGAGAGTCGCTGCCCGTGTACGAATGGACCGAGATCCTGTACAGAAAAGGGTCATTCTATGAGTTCAATTTCAAATTTTTGAGTATGGTCCTGGGGCTGTTCAATGGTGAGGCATCCCGCCCACCAGAGGTCATGACAAGCTATCTGAGGAAGCACAAGTACGGGGACACCTTCCGGATGACGCAGGGCATTGTAGTTAGAATCTACGGATTCAAGGGGAAGCCATTCTTGCTGCCCTATTTTTGCACTGACCATCAGTTCGGAATGAAGATTTCGCGCCAGATGGATTATGTCGACGAAGAGTTCGGCCAGGGAAAGAAAAAGGGCCATTGGGGTCAGGGGTAAATTTGCGCACATCTGCCCACAAGTAGAGATCATGCAGGAAAGGGGCAACAGAACAGGTGCAGACCTGGAATGGCACATTGAGCAGATGCAATCATGGCCTCCATGGCATGATTTTTACTGCGAAGAGGTGGTGTATGATCCAGAGCGAAACCCGGATCACCGGTTAGATTCGGCGGGCTTCAAGGAATTCCTCTCCAAGGTGGCGCCCCTCAACTGGCAAAAGGACAAAATCGTTGAATGCTGGAAGATGAGATGCCGCACGCAGCACGATAAATCCAACCGAAAAACGTTGGTCGTTGATGATGAGTTTTCGGCCCTATATGATCAATACGCTGACACGTGGCGGCCTTTCGCATTTCGAGATTGCGTTCCCCGAGGCGCTAGGAAAAGGTATACAAGGAGGTCCCCGTCCCAGCAATTGTCTACTCCCGGAACTTCCAGCGCAACACCAACGAGCAGTCAAGTGGGCCCAATGTTGCCTCCAGCCCCTGAAGCATTACCCGAAAGGGCGCAGCGGCCAGAAAAGTCAACTCCAAAGTGGGCCCCCAAGTGGAAAAAGCGCCAGAACAGCCAGCTAGTGGAGCGGCCACGACGAACATCCTCCCGTCTAGACCCCGGTACAAGTTTACCATGGGCACATCGCAGCCTGCCGCCCCAACCTCCTCTCCCTCCTTTGAACAAGCTGCAACGCCAGAAGAAAAGAAGAGGAAGAGGAGCGAAAAGGCCAAGCGGCCTAGGGAGCCTACACAGCAAACGGCCACAGCACGGACAGGGACAACCGCGCCGAAAATTGTCTCGCTGGACAGCCCTGAAGCAGAAGCAAAAACTTGGGCTGCAGATGTCCTTCAAACAGCGGCTCAGGCGGAGCCCGCAGGTACGTCCACTTCCCCACTCCCCCAAATCCCAGTCGGCCCTGCCATAACGCCGTCCCCCATTTTATTAGGGCAAGCCATAGTCCCGTCCTCTTCATCTCAGACCACCCAACCCTCGCACAGCCCCCATTCCTTCGACCAGTTCGTCCAAGACCCGAACATTTTCTAGTCCCTCAGCCAAACCCTGGAACCCTTGCCTGCGGCCAGTGCCGAAGCTACGCATACATCACTGCGCCGTTCACCTCCCCTGTTCAAAACCCCGCCTACGCCTTCCACTCAGCCGCTTGCTTCCCCTAGGACCTGGTCGCCCTTAAAAGCGACCACGGCTTCTGGAATACCTCCTGCTTCGTTGTTTGCAGGAAAAATGCTGCAGCAAGACCCAATGCTGGAATACCTTGACTTCATGCAGATCACAGACGATCAGCCCCTCGCAGCAAAGGCCGTAGGGTGTTCCGCCTCTTTCCTTCAGGGCGTCAAACGCAGAAGAGCCGAGGAAATCGCTGCCCCGGTGAAGCGCACCAAGTACGACTTGGATAGGAGGGTGCTGAGAACTGAAAAGTTGGTTCCAAAAGTGAAGAAGCCCCTCCGGGAAATGACCGAGGCGGATTATGAACACCAAGTCAAGGAAAAGAGCTTCGACGATATAAACGAGGAGTATGAAATCAACGGCATTCGTCGCAGAACCCATAATCTCCTCGTCAAGCGACTCGAGAGTCAGGAGGCGCTGTTTCAGTTGCAGAATACTTCAAGGCAGTTGGAGGAATATCTGGCTAGAGCCACCGCGCAGTTGGACTCTGCACAGCAAGAAATCAGTGACCTGAAAGTCCAGCTCACCGTCTCACAGCAGGAGGCCGCAGCGCAAAGATAGACAGCCGAACAGCTATCAGAGGAGAAAAGGGCAGCGCTGGAGCAGGTGTCCCAGCTCCAGGATTCATTAAGGCAGGCTAAGTCTCAGCTCGAGGAGAAAACATCCCAGACGGTGGCCTTTTCGAAGAATAAGATCAAGATAATGCGGGCTGGTTTGCTGCAGGGTTGCAGGGCCAACGTCGTCAGGTCCATATCGGTCCTAGATTTCACGTCCAGGATCCAAGAAGTATCTGCCCAGGGAAAACCTGTGGTAGAGGAGGCCGAACGCCAAGCAAAGCAGTGGCTGGACTTGGCAATGAAACTTGAGGAGTACGAGCGCAAGGGCCTCCGATTTCCCCCTATGTCCCGAATTACCCTAGAATGGGCAGATGCAAGGGTAACCTTGCATAATTATTTTGAAAAAGTAGAGAAAATAAGGGCCGCCAGGAAAATGCTGGACGCATTGGACCACGAAATGAACATTTGCCTGGCCCCCTTCAACGCTCTTTCTGAGCACGGTTGCCCGAGCTTCATCAAGGATGGAGAATTTCTGACCCTTGAGCAGGTGAAGATGAATTGGCTGTCTTTTGAGGCAGACACGTCAGAAATTGACAGCTGGGCCGAGCCAGTCCAGGAAGCTCAGGTCACCCAGATGGTGTCGAGATACTGCAACATCAACACTTTCCTTAAGGAGTTGGGAGAAAGATACCACACCATCGACATGCATGCGGTCGCAGCATTCAGAGCAGCGCTCAAAGATGTCAGCGACTTAGGGCCATTTCAGGCAGCGGCACGGGACCGAAGCCAGGACCGCATACAACCTTGTCCGTGAGCGGGAGCAGCCGGCCGAGCAAGAAGGTGACAACGGCGACCATTCAGGTTCAGAAGGAGGAGAAACAGAAGAAGCAACTGCCGAAAGCGGATCTGAAGAGGAGCAGTTGCCCAAGAAGAAGCCGTCAGAGCAGCGGAAGGCAGGGGAAGGGAGTTCCTCTGCGCCCAAAGGATGAAGGCCTGGTTCTTTGCGTCGAGGCGAGCTCGACACCCCGCGAGCCGCCAGGAATGTTGCCACATTTTGCACGGGGTGCCATGTTTTCAAATTTTGTAAGTATGCTGCTCTTCCTTCCCTCCATCTCCTTTCCCTTTCTCCACTGTTCCCTTTCTCCCCTTGTATCAGTTGCATTCCTCCCTTTTTCCCCGGTTCTTTCTGCAATCAGAATTCCCAAAACAGATCTCACATTCCCTGAAAAATTTTAAGTCTAAGAGCGCAACCCGACTTCTCAGCAAAGTCGGGGTGCGCCCTAATACGAGCGCACTAGGGAATGCGAAGTGCGGAAGCAAGCTGGAAATGAGCAGAATTTGGCTAAGTATGGGAGCGCAACCCGACTTCACAGCGAAGTTGGGGTGCGCTCCCCATCCTGAGCGCAATTGGGAAGCAATGTCTCCAGAAATCAGCTAAGCGCCGGAGCGCAACCCGACTTCGCAGCGAAGTCGGGTTGCGCTCCGGCGCTTAGCTGATTTCTGGAGACATTGCTTCCCAACTGCGCACAGGAAGAGGAGCGCACCCCGAATTCGTAGCGTGCTCCCCTTCTTGCGCGCAATTCGAGCATCATCTAAATTGACTAAGTGCTGGAGAGCGCAACCCGACTTCGCTGCGAAGTCGGGGTGCGCCCTCTGACCTGTGCACAGTTGGGCAAGATCCATCAAGCAGCCCAAAAACAGACTAAGGCACGAAGGCCTCCCCAACTGCGCTGTTCCCCGCTTGCGCTACCCAGTTGCGCTCTGTTTCCAGGTGAAGTAGGACACAAGAGAGAAGCTGTATTCCAAGGCAGATGCATCCCCGTCAGAAGTTGACAAGTGTCCAGCCTTGGGATCCGAGCCGATATGCGATGGGAAAAAGGACAAGCATGGCCCAAATCACCTCCTCCAACTATCTCCATTCATGCTGACTCAAAGTTCTATCTACCGCAGCTACCCGCATTCATGCTGACGCGAAGTCTCATCAACCGCACTGCCACGTAGCTGCCCAGTTTTCAGGTGAACCTTGCTGCCAGCTATACAGTCCCTGTCTACAGGAGTCAACATCAGCAGCTCTTTGGCCGGTTTTGTCAGCTTTTGTCAGCTATTGACTGGTCTAGGACTTTGTGCCCATAATCGTAATGGGGGGGAATTGCGCTATAAATAGCCGCACCACTTCATTGTAAAGGGTGGAAGGGGGATATCCTGCTAGGGAACCATTGTAGCTATACGTTTGCTTCTGAATGCAAGACACACACTTGGCTCTATTTTGCTGTTATCATTCTTTATGCTGCCTGTACTTGTCATTTATGCCTCATGTTTCTTATTTCATTGCTTACTGTTATTCTGAATTTTGGATTCTAGTATTTGATGATTAAGTATTCTTGGAATGCATAGATAGAGGATACATAGGGTGCATGATAGTGGTAGTTTCTATTGTGTGTTTTGTATTGGATTGCTGTTAGTAGTGGTGATTGATTTTTGCCGTGCTGCTTATTCCCCCCACCCAACTCAAATCACATTTGAATCTCTTTTCGCATTTTTATCTCTTTCTTGTACTCTTAGCTAAAACAACTGAGAAAACCCATAGGAAATCGGCCTTCTCCAGAGATTGGCACGGAAGGCATTCCTTCCTTCCGGCCTTTCAATCTGGTGGGCGAATGCGGGCGCATTCCACGAAATCCTTTCCTAATGGAAGATTCGTAACCAAC